>CM019702.1:74621108-74648547 GCA_009760885.1 Achatina immaculata
GTGAAAATCATGTATTATGAGCTTGATACAAAATAAGGCATGGAAGAATGACAATCATACAATGCTATGCACCCATGAACAATACAGATGATGAAATAAAAGATGATTTCTATTACAAACTACAACAACTTATCAACAAAGTACCTAAACACAACAAAGAAATACATAAAACAACATGTATATCTCTAGATGATAGAATCAGAAACCAGATACATAATTTGTGTATTAGAAAACAATTCCGAAAATCTCTGATAGATGTAAGAGCATATAGGGGTGAAGATGTGAACAGTGATCACAACCCGTGTATAGGGAAGATAAGAGTAAACTGAAAAGCCAACACAAGAAATCAGTACTCAGAAAGATAAATAGTCATAGACTACAAGAAGAAAATACCAACAATGATTTCAATCTGGAACTTACCAAACATTTCGCAGCACTCAAAGAGTTAGAAGATATAAATGAATTATGGAATTCATATAGCACAGCCATAATCATGGCAGCAAAAGCAAGTACTGGACTGCAATAAACAAGTAGAAAAGCATGGATATCAGATAACACATGGAAATACATACATGAAAGAAGAGCAGCCAAATTAACCATGTTGAATGTAAAGACAGATCTTGGAAAGGTTTTGGCAAAAGAAACATACAAAGAACTAGACAATAAAGTGAAAAGTTCAGCTAGAAGAGACAAAAGAGAATATATGGACAATATGCGAAATAAGCAGAAGATGCAGCAAAAACAGGAGACAGAATAAATATATAACATACAAAAGAAGCTAACAGAGAAAAACCAGTCTTTAACAAAACAGGCAACCTATTAACATCAAGTAAAGACCAAAAGCAAAGATGGGCCGAATACTTCCATGAAGTCAAATCAACAACACCTAAATGAATTAATAAATCTTGAAACTGATTTACCAGTCCCACAACTAAATGTCAACTTAGATGAAGTTACGCTGAATGAAACTGAAACAGCAGTGAATCTAATGGCTAACAACAAAGCTGCAGGTGAACATGAAATAACAGCCGAAATGTTAAAAGCCATCAACAGTGACAACATGAGACAACTACAGAGAATGTTTAATAAATTTGGAAAGAAGAAAAGGTCCCTTCAAAATGGAAAAAAGGAATCAATGTTAAAATACCCAAAAAAGGCAAGTTCAGTGACTGCAATAACTGGAGGGGTGTAACCTTAATATCAGTTGTGTCAAAGGTGTTTTGTAAAGTGATTCTGATTAGAATTAAGGATGTAGTGGATACTGCAATAAGAGAAGAATTAAAAAAGGGAGAAGCTGTCTCGATCAAATCTTTACTCTAAGAATAATACTTGAAGAACATATTGAAAAGTACAAACCATTAATCCTGAACTTCACAGACTTTAAAAAAGCTTTTGATAGCATATACAAAGATTCACTCCGAAGAATTTTAAGACTATACCATCTAAAAGTGTCAACATCATTAGAGATCTCTACAATGGTTATGTCTGTGCAGTCAAGACAGAGGAAGATTTCAAAACTGAAACAGGCTTGAAACAAGGATGTATATTATCTCCATTGTTTTTTGGAATTGCCATAGACTTTATAAAGAAAAGATTGTGTACAGGTAAAACCGGCATTGATTGGGTACATAGGACCCAAATAGAAGATCTCCATTTTGCAGATGACATAACTCTTATCAGTGACAATGTGAAATTGATGCAGGAAAAAACAGGTTCCTTGTTTTCCTTGGTTACAAAATAGGTCTTGAAATTAACAAAGACAAAAACAAAAATAATGAAACTTCTCATTAATCAAGAAAGAAAAATATCCATAGAAGGAACAGTTGTTGATGAAGTAAACCAATCTGCATAGCTTGGCAGCTACATAGACCAGGATGGTGACAGCAGAAAGGAAGTTAGAATTAGAATTGCAAAAGCAGCACTGTCCTTCAAAAATCTTGAGAACATATGGAACTCAAAAGTTATAACCACAAAAACCAAGTTAAGATTATTCAATTCAAATGTGATATCTACCCTCATTTATGCATGCAAAAGCTGGAAATCAACTAAAGAAACAGAGAAGAAATTAGAATCTTTTGAAAACAAATGCATAAGGAAAATACTTGGTATAAAGTGGAACAAATTCAAGAGCAACACAGGGTTAAGACAGATAAGCAAACAACAATCTGTCTCATGGGTGATCAGAAAAACAAGATGGACAAGTGTAGGCCATGTGATGAGAAGAAATAATCATGTAGGCCATGTGATGAGAAGAAACAATCATGTAGGCCATGTGATGAGAAGAAACAATCAGAGAAAACCAAAACAAGCAATCAAGTGGAGCACAACAGGCTGAATAAAAAGAGGTTGACCATGGGAAACTCTAAAGAGGACATTGTTAAGAGAAGCCAGTTTAGTAGGCATAACATCCCTTGATGAAGATGAAATACTCGACGAGAACAGAGAACAGGAAAACTTGGCAAACAACTAGCAGGCCCTATGTGACGTTTAATAGCACAGGAAGGATGTAAGATGTAAGATAGAAAGAAAGGCAATTAGGTCTGATTAGCAATATCTTGTGCAATACAAAGTGGACAAGCATGCTTTTCAAAGTGAACTTAACAAACTTAACAACTGATTGAATGAATGATTGAAAGAATGAATGAAAGAACAATAGAGTGAATGTCAAAGTGAACTGACATTGGGCAACACTTAATGACTGAAATACCGATGAGATGATTAAGATGTAGGTAGATTAATATGAAAGTAAAAAGCAAATATGTTAATGGAATTAAAAATCAGTATTGATAAGGGTGTCAAATTATTCATTAATGTATTAAAATACATCACTTATTAATGACTGCACAGTCAAATGAAAGAGAAAAGGCCAGTACTTTAAAATAAAATAACTCATTAAAATATCAAGTTGTTACCACATAGCAGTAATATCCTTTATAGTGAAGATGTCATCAAACTCAGTTCTGTGATGGGGGTTTTACAGTATAACTTCCATAATGTGATATATATATAACTGCACACGCAAACACTCATAAAATCTGAGAAGTAAAATTGCAATCTTTAAACATTGTTTTATACCTTTAGGTTTGTTTGGTTTGAAGAAGAAAACTGTTGGTCGTCTGTTATTTGATGGTTGCTATATGATGCATGTATGCGTAGATACAACATTGTACATTATGTACAACAAAATATTAATGGAAAATTAGAGTGAACTTTTTAATGTTCTGATATATCATGTAAAAACAAGCAGTTTTTAAGCAATTTCATACTAAAACTCATGAAACACTTTCATATAAAAAGTAACTGGAAGAAACTTTATCAAAACACTGTCTCATAAAAAGTAACGTTACAGAACTGGAGATATCTTCATCAAAATACTGTTATATGAAGAAGTAAAGCCACAGATTTGGAGGAAACTTGATCAAAACACTGTTATATGAAGAAATAAAGCCACAAAACTGGAGGTATCTTGATTAAAATACTGTCACAAGATCAAGTGATGATTGCTTCGTCTATAAATAGGTTATTGCAAAAAGGAGGCACATCTACGAATCATGAAAGCCACTCAAATTCCACTTTAAAAATGCAGATATTTCTGTAAACTGGTCCCTGTGACAGAACAAGACAAAAAAAAATCCTTCAGGATATGAGATAAAGGACCTAGCCAAGTACCTTCAGATTTACATGAGAACTGGAATTTACCTTAACTCTACTGCAACAGACAAAATGATTCCTACAACAAACATGTTGCTATGGCATGAGACCATCAAAATAAAGAAACTTATAATAATTACACAGAGATCTGCCTCTCCACACATCTTATCTGGTACTTCATTGGTGAACATGTGAGGCCAAAATTATCCTTGATAGGTGGCAGGTTGCTTGGGTCAGCTGGCAGGAACTCAAACCGTTGAAACAAGGCAGACAGATACAGAAACATCTGCATCTTTGCTAATGCTTCTCCCATGCAAATTCTGCGACCTGGTTGGGATGGTGAAAGAAAGATAATAAAAGGTGGGTATTTCAGGCTGGAATATTTCTTTGTTCTTACCAGCATCTTACCTCAGAAATACAATAATATCATCGCACTGACATATTACCTGAGCGTCAACATATATAATGACCATATCAGCAGTAGTGGGCACGATTGGAGCAGTTATTTCCACCTGTGGAGTCTTCACCACCCATTCCAGCAAAACTCCACTCTATTTGGTAACTATATGACCCAAAACAAACATACGTAAAATACTGGAAAGCTTTGGGGTCAGCCCACCCACCATCTCTGCTCCAGGACCTCCTGTTACACACGCAGGTTCAATCTCCAGGTTTATTTTCTACTAGAGATATGTTTACTACAGAGTATATGTACCTTTACAAATAGCACATAACATTCTCTCTTTAATCCCTCTGACATCATCGCCCCCTGCAAGGTGGTCAAGAATTCCGGTATTGAAAATCTCCTTTGCAAGGTCTTTTCAACTGAAAATTCAGTTCACACAGCGCCCAGTGGCAGTAGGTACTCGGGACTGTGGTGCACGGCTAATGATAGGAAAGGTGGAATAATGGTACAGTTCACGAGGGAGAAGCATGTGGAGCAGATAGCTTCTCTTGAGGAGTAAGATCACTATCCCACTATTAACATATAGAAGTATAAGGTGCAGGTGGAAAATGATGACCAGGGACACCCGATGGGTACCCTTCCAAGCTGTGCCTAGACTTTGGAATATTACGAGATGATTTCCTACATCGATGAATTCTTCAATGCTGAAATGCATGCATGGCTCACACATGGACACGTAATCCAGCACAGTAAGCGCCACAAGACAGCCCGACATCCCCCAGTGCTATTGAGGTCCCTATTACCAAGATTGTCTCAATGGTGCAGACTCATATCTCCCCATATGTGAAGATTAACCCCAAGGCAACTTTGGCAAATCCAATATGTTGAATGGCTATGAAGTTTGACAAAGACACCAGACAAAAAGCTATACAGACATAGAAGGAAAATAATGTTTTGACCCCTGATCTACAATGCCAACTCCATTAATAGAGCATCAAAAAGGTCAGGGATACTCCCTACCCAAACAATTACATAGAGGCAACAATGCCATACCTACTGGCGAACAAGCCTGTATGTCGTACATACCACCCTGTGTATAGTGTTGTACATGCCAGTCTTATGTGCAGATAAACATCGTATATGCCAGTCCTTCATTCACCAACATGCCAACACAGAACACCAATATTTTTTTGTACCTTTCCTCTTCAGTGGTGGCATCATAATGTAGGATTGTGTCCAACAACATCCATAGGGCTACCAGTTGTGTAGGATTTGGGTGAGAGGTGGTTGCCTATCTAATCTAATCACTGGTCCAGTGTCTCCAGCTTCAGCATTTTGCTTAAGTCAAAGGGACATTATTAAGGTAGAGATTGAATATTGGTTCATTTTACTATAGAAAAAAATTATTAGGGAGTTTTTTTGTTTTTGTTTTTGTAGTTCAAAAGAGCTTTCTGAGTTAAAAAAAGTTTCTTTGTCTTTATTTCTTTCCTCCTGTCACATTGTGATAGGTTACAACTACTATGTTTATATTTTTCAAGCACTGGCAATTGTAAAAACAGTGTTTTCTGGTGTACATCATTTTTCAAAGATGTTGCCCAATTTGTTTCTAACAGACTATCAGTTTGAAGCTTAAAGAATTTAAATACACACAGCTGTCTCTTTATAACACCATAAAAGTGTTTTTCAAATAATAATGATAATAATTTCATAGACAGTATCTGCCAAGTCAATTATTTTAAGCTAAAATGCTCATTTAAAATTCTATTTATTCTCATTGGAGGTTTATTCTTGTAGATACTGGTTATTTTAAACTTTTCCCACCTAGTGAAAAAGGAATAAATTCCTCAAACTTGATCAGGTTTCCTGCACTGTCTATAAATCTTTCAGGTCGAAAGACTTCAGGATCACCCCAGATTTTTTTGTCCTGTAAAACTGAATCCAGATGAGGGACAATCTGGGTACCTTTAGGGATGGTGTATCCTTGCACGACAACATCCTCATTGCATTCATGTTGGAGGCTGATGCATGAAAAACATAAAGAATATTAGCTATTTATGGCTCAAGAAGGTAAATTAAATCAAAACAAGGGTTTTAAATTAAAACAAAAACCAATATGCCATATTGGGCTGCTATGGCCAATCTTTGCTGTGCAAAAAAATGCTAATATTTCTTCTTGAAGTAGTGTCTTCAACTGACTGAGTGATTCTCATAGAAAAATTTGTCTTGGCTTTGTTCAATATCTTAAAAATAATTTTGAAAAGATATTTCTTTTGCAGATTACTTGGCTTTCTTTGTTTAGAATACAAGTTCCAGGAAGACCAAAGAAAAGTAGAAAGGAAGCAACTTTCACATATCTCCTAAACAAAGAATAGTTATCACTTTTCTCCTAATACAAAGGATAGTTTTCACTTATCTCCTAATACAATGGATAGTTTTCACTTATCTCCTAAATAAAGAATAGTTTTCAATTATCACCTAACACAAAGGATATTTTACACTTATATCCTAATACAAAAAATAGTTTTCAGTTATCACCTAACATAAAGGATAGTTTATGCTTATCTCCTAATACAAAGAATAGTTTTCACTTATCGCCTAACACAAAAGATAGTTTACATTATATTTCTGAAAGAAGCCATGTTCAGCACTGACAGAAAATAAGCAGAAATGTCTTTTGACTGGCATAATGTATTCAAGTGCTGATGTAGTAGACTCAGTTTATAAACATCTGCTTTAATCTTTAGCTGTCCATCAGCAAAAGATTTCATAGAAAAACTAGTTCTGACACTATTTTTCTGTATAAAATGTTTCTTAAACAAACAAGTTAAAATACAGCTATTCTCAGTTCATATCTAGGAACAAAATGAGGCCATTATGGTTATTTATTAATTCATGGTTATTTATTCATTCGGTGATGGATTAGCAATTACACTGAACAGTCTTAATCCTTAATGCCTGCAATTGCAGGGAATCCAGTGACAAACTGAAAAATAAAACCTCTGCAAATACAGATTATTGTTTCATATGATAATCATTTACAACAATTATTGCTTTACTAGGACATTAAAGGACAGTGACATATCAGTTGTGTTTGATCTACATAATAAAATGTCATATAGTAATAGGACAGATTATAAATAAAGAGGAATCAGGTCATTTACCAGAAGATCAACAGCAGGAGCCCAGGCAATGGTTAATCCATCGCTTGGTTCATGCATGAAAATTTCCTTTATAAATGCAATAAAGCATTACAATATAAGAAATATGAATAAATAACATATGCCTGAAACATAGTGGATGAATCAAGTAGTAAATTAACTACAGTCTACAAAATGCATTAACTCTTCAACTCTCTAGCCCAGCTGTTTGCTGAAAAAAACAAAACACAATACAGAATCTGGCAGACTGCCTTACCTGAAGGGTACGATGCTTGCTATCCTCAGTGTTTCCAATATGGCAGCATTGAGATATTTTAATTTTGGTTTGTCCAGGACACTGGGGACTCTGGATAACCCAACTTCTTGCATGATCTCCTTGTGTATCTGAAACCAGGAATTGATTTTTTAAAAACTCTGTCTCGTGGACTCATATGTTTTTATAATATATTCATGCTCTTGGTAGTTTGTAATGCTTTCATTTGAGTAAAGATTACAGGTGATATGGAGAACATGTTTTAATCAGTTTATGGCAAGTCAGTACCTGCAAATATAATCAGTCCACAGTAAGAAGGTAAATGACAATCTGGACAAGAAACGAGTTTCCAGAAGATGGATATAAAAATATCTTGCACTTGTTAAAATCTTATACTACAGATTTTCTTTCAGAGTTACTTCCCTCTTCTTTGACCCTGCTGAGCTCTTAACAGAGGAGTGGGTTACTGACCATTTGCAGAACAGTGGGTTTAACATTATATTGTAAAGTCACAGGGTAGCAAGTGAAACTATTTAGATATTATACGGTGTCCCAAAATCCTTGTAGAGTTTCAAACTTTAATAATTCCAGTGTCATTAAGAGAAAAGTGGGTTGAAAGATTAATTACTGGAATTTCCCCAGTATCATTCAGGTTTAAGGAGTTTTGGAAGTTGCTGCCATGCCTTCAGAACCAAAATAGTGGCAGGAAACTGACCAGACATCATGTCCATCTAGTGACAGGTGATAGAATGGCCTCTAGATATAGAAGTCAATGTGAATATCTGATAAGCAACAGTAAACTAAAACAGGTACTCTGCAATTTGTGAGTTAGTCTCTTTTGCCCAGGAGTTCTTAATATGGGGTCCACTGAAGGATTTTTGAGGGTCCACAGACCAGCAATAGATTGGTTCTATTTTAAAATGTAAGCATCATCTCGGTTCCATTTATTGTTCATTTTTAATGAGGTCTCCACATTTGTTCTCAGACTAGATAGGGGTCCATGATCAAAGAAACGTTAAGAAATGTTGCAATAAACAGAGTCTAGGGGAGAAAATCATATACAAATATAATGAAAGGCAAATGAAAATCACCTTCATTCCCTTGTTGAATCATGTTTATGAGTTGAGAAGACATTGACATGAGTAAACAAATTCAGTTACCGTGGAATAACTTGCTGATGGCAAATATACAAATGAAGTAAAATCATGAATACATAGGACAAAGCAGCTTTTTTATGGCATAAAGATGTCCTAAAATTGAGGAAGTGGTATGACCCACTGTGGTAATGGATGGGGAAGGTGGTATTACCCACTGTGATAATGGTTGGGGGAGGTGGTATGACCCACTGTGATAATGGATGAGGGAGGTGGTATGACCTACTGTGGTAATGGATGGGGGAGGTGATATGACCCACTGTGATAATGGATGGGGGAGGTGTTATGACCCACTGTGATAATGGATGAGGGAGGTGGTATGACCCACTGTGATAATGGATGGGGGAGGTGTTATGACCCACTGTGATAATGGATGAGGGAGGTGTTATGACCCACTGTGATAATGGATGGGGGAGGTGATATGACCCACTGTGATAATGGATGAGGGAGGTGTTATGACCCACTGTGATAATGGATGGGGGAGGTGATATGACCCACTGTGATAATGGATGGGGGAGGTGATATGACCCACTGTGATAATGGATGGGGGAGGTGTTATGACCCATGTGGTAATCACTGACTTACACAAACCAATCAGAGTCAATCATGATATAAAATGGATTTTGATTTTCATCTCCACTAAAATGAAATGAAAATTGTTTGTGGTTTTAAAACTACCTTTTCCTGAACATGAGGGTTATGTAGACAAAATAGCAGGAACCACAAGATGGTGTTGCTTGTTGTTTCTGTCCCCGCAGCGAACAGGTTATTAATGATGCGGATTAGATTTCTTTCTGAGAGATGAAGATTGACATTAGTTATGTTCACAGATAAATATCAAATTTTACAAGATTGTTTTAGGATTTTAAGATTCTCATATGATAACTTTAGTACTGGCCTCAGCAATGGACAGACATTCTACAATCCTTAGTGAATTTCTTCACTCTCTACTTTTCAGAAGGAAATAATTATGGGAAAATTGCTTAAAAAATTCCAGCCTTTAAGCATTATGGTTTCATTTGTATATAATTTTATAAATTTTATATTAAAGAATAAAAACACTTTTATTAAATATGCTTAGTTAGAGCAAGTAATTCTAAAAGAACACCTGTCTCCAAAGTTCTTTATGTAAGCACAACATACCATCAAGATAGGACTCTTGACCTTTCACCTTTCGTTTGTTCATTTCCTCCAAGTACCAAGAAATAAAACTGTTCAGGTTGTTTGGATCATGCTTTTTCTTGTGTTCTTGAACAAATTCCTTACTAAATGAACAAAATATAAGACGTTTGTAAACAGATTTAAATCCTTTTTTATATATGTCAGTGATTGAGAACTTCATGTGTAAGCTTCCACTTTCAATGTTCAAAAGAGTATCTTGATTATTTCAGTATGCATTGTAGTTTACATTTTCACATTTACCTTTATAAATTAACTGCTATATGAGCTAAATATAGATACATGTTGATAATTACCTTTATAAACTAACTGCTACATAAGGTAAATATAGATACCACATCAGTTTGCATTACAAACATGGTTCATGTGTTTGGCATAAAGTTGTTTCTATGTGAGAAACATCAAGATTCAATAACAGCTGATTGTCAGAAACATCAAGAACAGCTGAGTGTTAGAAACAGCAAAGTTTAAACAAAATGGGCTCTTCAAGCAGTACATTGTGGAAAATTGCCTTTTAAAAATGAGAATATCTCCTTGCAAGATGAAATGCAATGGATTGCACAGTCCACATGCCATCACAGGATGAAGAGAGAGTAGGTTATCGTGTGCATCTCTCTTTCACAATTACAAGTATTAGATTTTACTGAACACAAGACGAAGGAACATAAAACAAACTTTATGCTAGTTTTCATAATTTTACATTTTCACACCATTTTTATATTTCCATATTGTTTTCACACTCCACCCTCTTGCTTTTGCAATTTTATATTGTTTTAATATTTTTCCCTTTGTTTTTCATATTTTTAGTTTCATAATGTCACATTATTTTCAAGATTTTTTTTTTTATTTACACAATTTTTTAAAATTTTCTCACACTTTACTAACCAGAATTCTCTGATCTCTAAATTGTACTTCCTTAAAAGTGTGGCACCCCCAATATCAATGGGCAACTTCTGAAGAAATGGGAAGAAATTGACAAAGGCCACTCCAGAGACAATTTTTACCTGTAGACAGAATAAAATTCATTGCTCACAAGAAGTAAAGAAACACAACAAGTCTACAATTTATTTTATCATAATAGTTTATTGTGTTTCATTTATTTAGAAATATAAGAAAACACTATATAGCAGTGGTTATTAATCTGGAGTCACAGACACTCAGAAATCCACAGATCAGGAAAAGAATTATCTCAGTTAAAAAAAAATATTAGCATCATCTAGGCTCTATTTGATGCTTTATTTTTAATGAGAGGCCTTTCTGTTCTCAGAACAGAAAGGAGGCCATGGTCAGAAAAGGTGAAGGACTATTGCTCTATAACAGACATACCACATAGTAGCATGTTTAATTTTCATTTCAGTTCTGTGATCCAGCAGCCATTTGAGCTTGTGCTTTTTGGTTCAAAGTGATGGCAAAGTATCTGCAGGTGCTCTCTAAATGTACTGAGAGTTTTCTGAGATTTGAGGAAGCTGGGCAGTATTTGCATTGCAAAAGAATGATAGAATATGTGACATGACCAAGAGAAAATTATAACTTTCCTGGTCAGGTCAACAAGTTTACAACGATTTATAACTGTTTGTATGTGTTGATTCTAAAGATGGCATTGTTAAGAGAGGCTATATAGGCATAAAATCCCTTGATGAGGTTGAAAAGCTCACCAAAAACAAGAAAAATTGGTGAACTATATTGCAAGCCTCATGTGACATTTAACGGCATGTGAAGGATGTAAGATATGTTAGTGATTAAGAACTTCATATGCAAATGTAACAGCAATATTGATGATCAGACAATCAGTGAAACATGAATTTCCATTTGAACATTCTGTAATCATTTAATCATTTTCATATAGAATAACTGTAAGACAAGGACATCTATTTTCATAAACAATCAAAAGTTCTTGACAATATTTTGCCAAGTTACTGATGATATTGATGTTACCACTTTTTTCAAAAGATTTTTTAAATGCTGATATTCATTTCATATTTCATATTCATATGTGTAATACAGTTTTGAAAGAAGAAAAGGTCCCTTCTAAATGGAAAAAAAGTAATCATTGTTAGAAACACTCCCCCCCCCCCCAAAAGAAAAAAAACAAACCAACCTTAGTGAGTGCAATAATTGGAGAGGAGTAACCATACTATCAGCTGTATCAAAAGTATTTTGCAAAATTATTCTGAATAGTATTAAAGATATAGCGGATACTGCAATAAGAGAAGAACAAGCAGGGTTTTGAAAAGGGAGAAGCTGTCTCGACCAGATCTTTACTCCAAGAATAATATTTGAAGAACATATTGACAAGCAAAAACCATTAATCCTGAACTTCGTAGATTTTAAAAAGGCATTTGATAACACAGAGATTCATTGTGGAGAATTTTAAGAAAGTATGGAATACCATCTAAAATTGTTAATATCATTAAGGATCTCTACAATGGATGTGTTTGTGCAGTCAACACAGAAGAAGGAATGAGAAATTGTTCTAGATTGAAACAAACGTGAAACAAGGATGTATATTATTTCCCTTGCATTTTGGAATTTCCATAAAATTCATAATTAAAAAAAAATGTTGTACAGGTAAAACAGACATTGATTGGGTGCATGGGATCCAACTAGAAGATCTTGATTTTGCAGATGACGTGCTCTTATCAGTGACATTGTGAATTTGTTGCAAGAAAAAACAAATACCCTGTCTTCACTGTCTAGCAAAATAGCACTTGAAATTAACTAGGAAAGAACAAAAATAGTGAAACTTCTCATTAATCACAAAGGAAAAATATACGTAGAAGGAACAGTTGTTGAAGAAGAATACCAATCTACATATCTTGTAGACCAATCAAACAGTTAAATGATGAGAGTACTGGAAGAAGTACAAAGATTACACTAATAGAGGATGGGAAAACTCTTACAGGTAAGCAGGTAGCAGATCACTTTGCTCGCATGTTTGCACAGGACTGCAACATTGATATCCATCCAGAGAAAGAGCATGCAGTGTGCATTGACCCACAGAAAGAAGAGGAACAAGTCAGAAAAGTGGAGGTCATGGATGCACCAATCACACACAGCAAGTTAGACCTAGCAGTCAGTAAACTGAAACCAAGGAAATCACCACGACCAGATGGAGTGTCCAATGAAATGATCAAGAACCTGGGAATGGCAGCAATGGGAAAGCTATTGGATATTTTCAATATGTGCTGGAGCACAGGTAAATTACCTTAAATCTGGAAGGAAGCAAGCATGGTACCACTGCTAAAGCCAGGGAAAAACAGTGATACTGCCTCCAGCTACAGGCCAAACAGTCTCACTAGCTGCCTATGCAAAACGATGGAACGCATCATTGACCTGAGGCTAAAATGGTACAAAGAAAGTGAAAACCTTCTCATTCCACAACAAGCAGGATTTAGGCAGTACTACAGTACGGAAGATCAAGTGACCTATCTCTCTCAAGAGATATAGGATGCATTCCAAGAGAAAAACCTTGTACTAGCAGCATGGATAGACCTAAAGAAAGCCTTTGATAAAGTATGGAAAAAAGGTCTGCTGTGGAAACTAAGAAACTGCAATGTGAATGGAAGACTGTACAACTGGATAAAGTCCTATTTACACAATAGAAGAGCTAGAGTAGTAATGGATGGTCACAAAAGCCAGAAAGTACTTCTGCGACACGGTGTACCACAAGGAGGAGTCCTTTCGTCTGCACTATTCCATGTATTCATTAATGACCTGGTCAAGGAACTTCCCTATGGAATCAAAGCGACACTGTATGCAGATGATCTGGTCATGTGGTGTACAGATGAATATGCGACATTTGCTACACAGAGACTCCAAAGAGCAGCAGACATCTTGACATCAGGGACAAACAAATGGTGTGTAAGTATCAATACAGAGAAATCAAGTACCACTCTGTTCACTCTCTCATCTAAACAGAAAGAAGGTAAGATCTTTGTAAATGAAATACCCTTAAGGATGGACAACCAACCCACTTACTTAGGAGTGACTCTTGACTCAAAACTGACTTGGAAGCAACACATCAACAGTGCAGAAGCAAAAGCCAGAAGAAAACTAGCCATATTAAGAAAATTGAGTGGAACCACATGGGGAGCTAGTGAAAGAATCCTCAAGAATGTATATCAGCAAAGTATTCTACCACATTTAGAATATGGCTCAACATCTTGGTGCACAGCATCAAACACTACGCTGCTTAATCTAGACAAGGTTCAAAATCAGTCACTACGGATTATCACAGGTGCCATGAGGTCCACACCAATAGTAGAAATGCAGAAAATAGTTGGCGTTCAAGCGCTAAAGGAATGTAGAGACACAATGGTCATGACCATGGGAGAGAAATTCCTCAGCTCTGTAAGCCATCCCCTGAAGGAGAGATTCAATAACTTGGCATTAAGCCGGCTTAAAAGAAGCAGCTTCATTCACTAGGCCAAGCGTATGCGTAAGCTGATACCTGACCTTCGAACTGTAGTCACTCCATTATCATCTGTAACAGAGCATACACCATGGAAAGAAACAGATTATACACAAATAACTATTCAGACTGAAGTGAAAGGTGTGCAGAATGGTGAGATGCAAAGCAGCCTTGTAAGGTCAACAACCACACTTAGTGTGCTAGATGACAAATATCCATGTGACACCTGGATACATGTGTATACAGACGGATCTGCACACAATGCCATAAAGAATGGAGGGGCAGGAGCACATATTGAATATCCAAACAATACCTCTGACAAGATTTCCATACCCACTGGAAAATACTGCAACAACTTTGATGCAGAAGTTAGGGCAATTATTGCTGCAGTTGAAAAACTATCAAACTCCAGAATTGATACGTGCCCCATAGTAATTCTCACAGATGCAAGATCAGTACTGGAAGCTCTTCAGTGCAATAAACTACCAGACCTTAAGGATGCCTTGTCAAAAATTGGCTTACAACATGGAGTCACTTTGCAATGGATTCCCTCCCACTGTGGGATACCAGGCAATGAGAAAGCTGACCATCTGGCCAAAGAGGGCACTGAAATGGAGCAACCAGACATACCAATCACCTGTAATCAGAACAGAAGCATGATAAAAACGTACAGGAAGCCACAAACACCACCACATGATGACTATCACATGCTAAACAGAAAGGAACAAGTCACCATCTTCCGTCTCCGAACAGGACACACCCCACTCCGAAGTCATATGTATACAAAGTTTAAGGTTGGTACTACTAATCTATGTACATGTGCCCAGGTGCCTCGAACTGTGGAACATATTCTCCAGAACTGCACCAACTATGAAACACTGAGAAATAATTACTGGCCCAGTGAAACAACTAAAGAAGACAAGCTCTACGGTTCTATACATGAATTACAAAAAACAGTGAAATTTATCCAAGAGACAATACGAACGAAGAAGAAGAAGAAGACATATCTTGACAGTTACATAGACCAGGATGGTGACACCAGAAAGGAAGTTAGAAATATAATTGCAAAAGCAGCACTGACCTTCAAGAATCCTGAGAACATATGGCACTCAAAAGCTATAAGTAAAAAAATCATTATTCAATTCCAATGTAATATCCACCCTCATTTATGCATGCGAAAGCCAGAAAACATCAAAAGAAATAAACAACAAATTATACTATTTTGAATACAAATACCTGAGGAAAATACTCGGCATAAAGTGGAATGAATTCAAGAATAACACAGAGATAACGCAGAGATAAAGCAGATAAGCGAACAACCTGTTTCATGGGTGTTCAGAAAAAGAAGATGGACATATATCGGTCACGCAATGAGAGGAAACAATGAGAGAATCACAAAACAAGCTATCAAGTGGAACACAACAGGCCAAAGAAAAATAGGTCGTCCACGTGAAACTCTGAAGAGGACATTGTTAAGAGAGGCCAAATTAATAGGCATAAAATCCCTTGATGAGGTTGAAAAACTTGCTGAAAACAGGAGAACTTGGCAAACTACCATGCAAGCCCTATGTGACGTTTAATGGCATGGGAAGGATGTAAGATTCATTTGTTGTATCTGTGCAGACTTGTTGAATGAATGGATGAACAGTTCTAAAAGGGATGAATACATGTACTACCACTAAATTTTGGAACAGACATTCTGGTAGCACAAGCTGTAGATCACTGGGAGTGAAGACAATGTTCGATAATACAGTCTGCAACCCATAACTGATGTGTTTTTTTGTGAAAAAAAGTTGACCAAGACCCTATATCACCTCTCTCTTGGTACCCCTAGTAGCAGGTTTAACCTGAATAACTGAGGCAGGGATCACCATATCCCTGGCTTTTTAGATCCACTCAAGGACTGCAAGAATAACCACCATAACCCGCTCCCTATCCCACATGATGTTGTGCCTAAACAGCTTCACCCCATCAGATGCAAAGAGCACCAGCTTGCATTTCCAGGGAGATAGTAGAAGTAGTAGTAGTAGTAGTAGTAGTAGTAGTAGTAGTAGTAGTAGTAGTAGTAGTAGTGGTAGTAGTAGTAGTTGTAGTAGTAGTAGTAGTAGTAGTAGTAGTAGTGGTGGTAGTAGTAGTGGTAGCAGCAGTAGTATTAGTAGTAGCAGTAGTAGTAGAAGTAGTAGCAGTAACAGTAGTAGTAGTAGTAGCAGTAGTAGTAGTAGTAGTAGTAGTAGTAGTAGTAGTAGTAGTAGTAGTAGTAGTGGTAGTAGTAGTAGTTGTAGTAGTAGTAGTAGTAGTAGTAGTAGTAGTGGTGGTAGTAGTAGTAGTAGCAGCAGTAGTATTAGTAGTAGCAGTAGTAGTAGAAGTAGTAGCAGTAACAGTAGTAGTAGTAGTAGCAGTAGTAGTAGTAGTAGTAGCAGTAGCAGTAGTAGTAGTAGTAGCAGTAGTAGTAGTAGTAGTAGTAGTAGCAGCAGTAGTAGTAGTAGTAGCAGTATCAGTAGTAGTAGTAGCAGCAGTAGTAATAGTAGTAGTAGTAGTAGCAGCAGCAGCAGTAGTAGTAGTAGTAGTAGTAGTAGTAGTAGTAGTAGCATTAGTAGTAGTAGTAGTAGTAGTAGTAGTAGTAGTAGTAGTAGTAGTAGAAGTAGTTGTACTAGTAGTAACAGTGGTAATAGTAGTAGTAGTAGTAGTAGAAGTAGTAGTAGTAGTAGCAGTAATAGTAGTAGTAGCAGTAGTAGTAGTAGTAGTAGTAGTAGTAGTAGCAGTAGTAGTAGTAGTAGTAGTAGTAGTAGTAGTAGTAGTGGATCAGTGGATGAATGAATGATAAAATTTTGGAACAGACATTCTGGTAGAAGGACAGGGTCTCTGTGAGGAATTTTGGAATCTTATGCAAAACTCTGTCTCTCTCTCTCCCTCTGTCTCTCTCTCCCTATCTTCCGTCCTTCCACTAAACTAAAGGAAGCCTTCCAGACCCCCAAGGAACACACCATCTGGACTCTTCCTCCCCCTCCCAACCAACTGGGCCTGTAGAAGGATATATGAATGGACAGACAGACAGATTTATGAGCATATGTATGGAGGGACAGATGGGTGAATGGATGAATAAAAACAACACAGGCAATGAGGGTCGGAGGAAGGCAAGACACAGGCAGAGAAGTTGTAGAGGTAGACAGCTGAAATGACTGATGGAAGGTACTGTAGAGGTAGAAAGCTGAGATGACTGATGGAAGGTATTGTAGAGGTAGACAGCTGAGATGACTGATGGAAGGTACTGTAGAGGTAGACAGCTGAGATGACTGATGGAAGGTATTGTAGAGGTAGACAGCTGAGATGATTGATGGAAGGTATTGTAGAGGTAAACAGCTGAGATGATTGATGGAAGGTATTGTAGAGGTAGACAGCTGAGATGATTGATGGAAGGTATTGTAGAGGTAGACAGCTGAGATGATTGATGGAAGGTATTGTAGAGGTAGACAGCTGAGATGATTGATGGAAAGTATTGTAGAGGTAGACAGCTGAGATGATGATGGAAGGTATTGTAGAGGTAGACAGCTGAGATGATTGATGGAAGGTATTGTAGAGGTAGACAGCTGAGATGACTGATGGAAGGTATTGTAGAGGTAGACAGCTGAGATGATTGATGGAAGGTATTGTAGAGGTAGACAGCTGAGATGATTGATGGAAGGTATTGTAGAGGTAGACAGCTGAGATGATTGATGGAAGGTATTGTAGAGGTAGACAGCTGAGATGATGATGGAAGGTATTGTAGAGGTAGACAGCTGAGATGACTGATGGAAGGTATTGTAGAGGTAGACAGCTGAGATGACTGATGGAAGGTATTGTAGAGGTAGACAGCTGAGATGACTGATGGAAGGTATTGTAGAGGTAGACAGCTGAGATGATTGATGGAAGGTATTGTAGAGGTAGACAGCTGAGATGATTGATGGAAGGTATTGTAGAGGTAGACAGCTGAGATGATTGATGGAAAGTATTGTAGAGGTAGACAGCTGAGATGATTGATGGAAGGTATTGTAGAGGTAGACAGCTGAGATGATTGATGGAAGGTATTGTAGAGGTAGACAGCTGAGATGACTGATGGAAGGTATTGTAGAGGTAGACAGCTGAGATGATTGATGGAAGGTATTGTAGAGGTAGACAGCTGAGATGATTGATGGAAGGTATTGTAGAGGTAGACAGCTGAGATGATTGATGGAAGGTATTGTAGAGGTAGACAGCTGAGATGATTGATGGAAGGTATTGTAGAGGTAGACAGCTGAGATGACTGATGGAAGGTATTGTAGAGGTAGACAGCTGAGATGACTGATGGAAGGTATTGTAGAGGTAGACAGCTGAGATGACTGATGGAAGGTATTGTAGAGGTAGACAGCTGAGATGATTGATGGAAGGTATTGTAGAGGTAGACAGCTGAGATGATTGATGGAAGGTATTGGTCAGAAAGGATGGGAAAGTAAATTTGTGATGGAAGAAATCTAAAAACAAAGAGAGTTGAAGTAGCTGCAGGAACAAAGAATGATAAAATACTGATTCAAAACTTGTGAATGTTTAAATATAAGAAATCTCTAACACACAGAAAATTCTAAGACCACACAATAGGTTTATAATAAACATATCCATCATATTTTTACTGGGAAGTGATGTGATGCTATATTTAGCTTATACAGGAGTAGTAGTTTACAATATGAATTTATGAAGACAATGTAATAAAAGCAAAGAGATGCAGTTATCTACTGTTTGTGTGTGTGTGTGTTTGTTTGTTTGTTTGTCTTAAGCCATGCATGAGGTAGGCAAGTATAGTTAACAATATATATATATATATATATATATATATATATATATATCAATGTATGTGGGTGTGGGTGTATGTGAGTATGTATGTTCCAGCATAACTATGAAACGCCTGGAGCAACATCAACCAAACTTGGTACACATATGACTTGCAGTCTGGAAAAAAGTACTGTGGAGGTATCACACCCCTAACAGCCCTGTGGGGGGGCCTGGATCGGGGTGGGATGGGGTGATATGTAAAAATCATCGAAAATGACCGATATTAGTGTAGTTTTCAGGGTAGCTGAGATGAATAGTGACACTCCCAATGTCATTTAAGTCCAAGTTCAGCCTCCATCGGCATTGCGGCGGGGGGGGGGGGGTGAGATGGGGGAGACATGTACAAATAATCGGAAATGACCAATGAAGTGACTATCTTAACAGAACAGGGAGAGGGTGAAACAGTTTTTACCCCCACAGATACCACTCATTCTGGCGGATCTACCTTTTAACTTTGTAACACAATAATTGGTGTATAAGTATACAACTATACACTAAACACTGCAGTAAAGCTGTGATACTAGAATGTATAAAATTGGAAAAAAGTAGGAGCAGCTTTATTACTTAACGATTACAAAGTTGTGACGTTTCGGCGTGAGCCTTAATCATACAAAAACATACAGGACGAAGAAATAGGGAGAGGAGATAAAGTATAGATTTACATGAATACTATTAACAAAAATAAATAAATAATTTTTTAAAAGGGGTACTTAGCTGTAAATTGCAAGGTGTGGCTTGTCTGGCGGTGTGTGTCAGGAATGGATCTGGTAGGACGTGGAAATTGTTTAAATAGAGACCTGTGACATGTGGTCGGTGGGTTGTAACTGGGAGTGGTGGATGGGGAACCGGGGAGGAGAGAGAGAGTGACGCACTACTGGCCTAGCTAGGAGAATTTGAAACAGATGATTGGGGAAGAGGTGTTGCAGAGAAGAGGGGTTGCAGAGAAAATAGTGGGGTTGCAGAGTGATGCTGTGAGGAAGTTTGAAAAGTAAGAAGGGGTGGATTTAGTGGAGAGGTACTATAATGATTGAAGCAGATGATGTTACGTGTAACTAAACAGCGAGTTTAACCCATGTGGTTCCAGCGTCCCATAATTTTGAATGCAGCGGTTCTCAAATGCCAGGCGGCTTGTGTCATCTGCGTGACATTGTTTAATGGCTGTTACCAGAAAATCGGATTTGCCTCTGTGGTTGGGGCCATTGAAATGATTTGGGACTGGTTTCGAAGCATGCTGGGTGATGTCGTACAGATGTTTTTGCATGCGGTCCCCTAATCTGAGGCCAGTCTCACCGATATATGTTATCCTGCATCTTTTGCACACGATGACATATATCACATTTCGGGACTCGCATGTGAATCCCTCATGAAGAGTGAGGATAGTTTTGGGAAAGGTGATTGTTTTCGTTTCCCAAACTACAGGGCAGGTAACGCAGCGGGGGCGGTTACATTTTCTGCAACACCTCTTCTCTGCAACACCTCTTCCCCAATCACCTGTTTCAAATTCTCCTAGCTAGGCCAGTAGTGCGTCACTCTCTCTCCCCTCCCCGGTTCCCCATCCACCACTCCCAGTTACAACCCACCGTCCACATGTCACAGGTCTCTATTTAAACAATTTCCACGTCCTACCAGATCCATTCCTGACACACACCGCCAGACAAGCCACACCTTGCAATTTACAGCTAAGTACCCCTTTTAAAAAATTATTTATTTATTTTTGTTAACAGTATTCATGTAAATCTATACTTTATCTCCTCTCCCTATTTCTTCGTCCTGTATGTTTTTGTATGATTAAGGCTCACGCCGAAACGTCACAACTTTGTAATCGTTAAGTAATAAAGCTGCTCCTACTTTTTTCCAATTTTATACATTCTACCTTTTAACTTTAAGAGATTGCAATTTCCAGTTAGACTTGCACTCTGAATCAAAATCAACAAATCACAGGGGCAGTCTACACATTATAGTGTAATCTTTTACGAATTCACTATAATATTAATTTAACTCAAAACTTTATTATATACAACATTTTTAGTTTCACCTCCAGGAGAAAGAGTAAATAATTTCTTGGGTGAAACTGCCCCCAGCCCCCTTGAGCAAGCACCATAAGGTTGTCCGTGGGAGAAACATGGCGATCTCAAATCCACTCTGCAGTATTAATAATTAATAAATTCCCGAGCAACACCGGGTAATCAGCTAGTAAAGAATACGAAGAATAGAATATAAAGACATCAAGGAGATTCGATCAGCTCTAGATCTGGCTTACAATTTTGTCGAATAGTTCCAGCATTCTTTTGAATCTTTCGTCATCAAAGTCAAATCTCTGCCCAAAGATAATGGAACTGATGATATTGGAGATGGAAATGGTCATCATAGTTCTAATATCAGTTGCTCTCCCTTTCGTCTTTGCCAGCTCTGACGTGTAAAATGACACCTGAGCATGATTAATGTCATCAGATTAATTCACTTAATTATTAATGCAGTTAATATCAGATAAACTTACATTTAGCAGATCATTATATACACTCTCATAAATCATCATCATCATCATCATCAGGTGCCGTGCCGACTGGCGTTGGCTATTATGCTTCTCCAGAGTACCCGATCCTTCATGCAGGCCTCTCATAAATCACAGTTGATTTTATTCATTTTTTGCATCCCATATCAGATATTTGCACAATGTTCCGCTATAGTGAAATTTATCAACATCGCCATTCGGGATTTATTACTTCTTAGTTTTTGTTATCCATTGTTTGGTGCACGGAATTTCTTAAATAGCACAAGAATAAATACTACATAGAGAGTAGAATAGATTAAGTAATCATCACCAACATTAACCTGTCAAATATGTGGACACTACTCCAAGACGGTACTATAACCAAAATAAAACTGTACCCAAACTGTGTACAGCTATACTTCTATATAGACAACAAGAAGAAAGAAAGGTTTGGACAAACCTACAACACAACCTTCAGTCTGTGCTGTCAGCAGATCATAATAGAGACCTACTTGCCTAATGTGAACAAGAAGACATATGCACATAATTTTTAGAAAAAAAGATACAGGAAATGGATTGGTCATATGCTTTTAAATGACCTTTGGACCATGTATAGAACAGCAATTCAAAGGACATATACAGGGTAAAAGAAAAAAAAATGATGACCAAAGACAGCCTGGTGTAGAATTGTAAAAGCAGAGATGAACAGCTTGTAATGTAGGTGTAGTGGCATGGAGAAGCTGACTACAGACCGTGATAAGAGGAGACACTTAATTGCTGCCCTGAAAGATGCCACAAGGCGTACTGTGATTATTTAGTCGATCAGCATCCATGGATTGATGGACGGATGGATTCCAGAGAAACTTGTTGATTTATTCCAGAAAATTAGAAAATCCGCCTTCGCCCACTCCCCGTCCCACTCTACGCCTGCTTTCAAAATATTCAACATAACGTCAGCAACATATAACACCAGTTCAATGCTGCAGTGAGTTAAGTCACTTGCCTCTTCAGATATTTTTTCTGCCAGAATGTTTTTCCCCATTCCAAATTCTCGCAAGATGGCCAAGGCTGTAGTTCGTTGCTCTTTCCACGAAGGTCCTGACGCAAATAGTATACCTGGTAGAAAATTTGTTCATTAAGAAAAAAAAACTCCCTCAAATATTGTAAATAGTATATTTTCCAAAAAGTATATTCATTTTCTTTAACATAGATACGGGACACGAATAGCCTGACAATTGTGGTAAAGCAGGTTACTCGGCGTGATTCTATCTCCTGCTCTTCTGTGTGTAGAAAGTAAACTGTAGATGTATTGCTATTCATTTCTGTGTATATTTCCACTACTGTCCACTGGAATAATGTTCTTTCTTACATTACTGTTCTACGTTGTTTTGCGTTTGTTTTGTTACTCACTTCACAGACTTACTTGCTCCCAGATTCATTCTCTCTCAGTGGAAATAGTAATACAGAAGCAGCAACTTTACGGTTGAAATGGCTTTAATGATGCACGGGGTGACGATGAGTCGATGAGTAATATGACGAGAACGACAAAGGCATCAACAAAATCCATGGATACAAGACTGGTCATCTCCACGATATGTTTCCGGCAGACTACTGTCGCCATCAGAACTACCTAATACACTCTAATCTATATTTATTTCACTAAACAACATTTCTAACAGACTAATCTACGTCTATCTCAGACGATACACAAAACACAACTCTCCCTCAGTCATATGATTTCTTTCTCACCTGACCTTTTTCCTGTCATTCTCCATATGTGACCCTCGTGCAACCCGAGACAAAGGAGATGGCCTCTACTCACAAACAGCTGATTACTTTAGAAGATAACTCATTTTATACAAATGTTCCAATTCTCAGATGAGTTATCTATCTTACATCCTAATATTCAATAAACTGCTATAGTGGCTCATCTAATGAGGAAAGTAACAGTGTACACTGGACATAGTCAATCTTCGAAACATACAGACAAACATACAGGCAAACAAATATACAGACAAACAAACATACAAAGAGATGTAGACGTAAGAGAAAGATAAATAGAGAGAAGATGACTGGTTCGAATTACTGACTTCTTTAGAATCTCATAACCGCTACGAGAAGACAACCCGCTATCCATTCTGCCGTCTCGCATTCATAGAGATAGTGGGTGTCCTCTCGTGGCTCTTCGTATCTTTCGGACACATTCAGTCATGTTTCTGAGGAGCAAACAAGGTTTGTTGCAGTTAAGTCTCTGTGTTTGTGTGTGTATACTTATTTCTTGTATTGTATTTTTCATTTTCCATGATGAAGGCGTCATTGCCGAAATACTGGGTGGTTTTGTTTCTCATTTCTATTTGTTCTTCTCTTTTTCTGTCATTGTTGATTCTTCCTTGTCCGTTCTCTCTCTCTCTCTTTCTCTCTCTCTCTCTCTTTCTCCCTCTCTCTCTCTTTACTGCACCATACAGTTCTGTCTATCCACACTTCAGTGTAGATGAGGGTGTGTTTTCATTGTCTGGTCTATGCCCTAGATTTGATGAAAGTCATTAGAACATCATCATCATCATCATCATCATCATCATCGTCATCATCATCATCATCATCGTCACAAACAGTTACACTCATTGCTAGACAAAGATTAAGAACAGAACAAAAAAAATTAATCTTGCATTTTATTTTCTTTCTGTTAATTAAAAAATGTTTTAAGGTCATCATAACTGGACTTGGACCATCTCCGTGGTCACTCTCTTTGCTGAAGAGTATCATAGTACAGATGCACACTCCACGGGAGATAATATTTATCGACTTGACAGTGACCGTAATGGCGAAGACCCAGTCTGATTTGGCAGTCAGCGACTCATAGTTGGCCTTAAGGTTGGCGAACTGCAACTGCCCAAGAATTTTGCCCTACCTCTCTGTTGGTACTCCCAGAAATGGGCTCTGCTTGGCTAATGGGGCAGGGATAGTCTTATACCCCACGGTGGTGGAGTCTGCTAGAGAAGTATTGAACACCTGCCTTTTTGCTCCACTCAGTCAGTCAGTCATTTGCATGTCCCTTGCGGAACTTTGCCTCCTAACAGCTCTTCTACAGGCCTCTCGGTTGTAAGCAAGATCCCCTGCTGGCGATGCATCCATTCGCAGATCACCAACGATGCCTTGCAGCCTTGGTCTTCCTCTCTTTCTTTGTCCCGTTTTTTTACCCTTCCAAGACTGTCTTCTCTAAATTATCATGACGTTTAACATGTTTAAAATATTTAAGTTTTCTCTGTTTAATCTTCTTTACTAGCAAACCTTCTTCAATATTAAATTCTTGTAGTATGAATATAGTTGTTCTTTTGTCCATGATATTTCAATAACTCTTATGTAGCATTTATATTCAAAGGCCTTTCTCGGCTGTTTTGTTAAGTGTTCAGGTTTCACAGGCATATGTTGCGATGGGAAAGATGCATGCTACATCTTCTCTAATATTCCTCATTATGTTTTCAAGCGGCCATATGCACCCCTGACGGACCCCTTGTTGTATGTCAAACTAAAGTTGTTGTTTCACATTTATTTTCACCAATGATATTAATTGTGTCACGTGTGTTGGAAATCCCATTTTCCCATTACTTCCCACAGTTTCTAGCGATGTACACAATCAAATGTCTTTGAGTAGTCTATACACGAGAGGTATAGATTCACATTAAATTATCTGTATTTCTCTATTATTAATCTTGTGTTGAAAATATGATCTCTTGTTCCTCTTCCCTGTCTAAAACCAGCTTAAGCCATATTGATTTCTATTTTCTTTCAAAGTCTAGAAATTACGATTTTTAATAGAATTTTACACTGCAACATTTCTGTAATTTGTACATAATTTCAAGTTACCCTTTTTCGGCAATGGTATGAATATAGTTCTTTTCCATTCTTATGGTCATCTACCTGAATGCCATATTTTTTTACATAGTGCATGATAGATTGTTGTACATTCATTTCCTCCTGTTTTAATAAGTTCAGCTATTATCTCATCACATCCCAGTGATTTACCATTTTCAGATTATTTATTGCCCATATATAATAGGATTTTATGCCGTGGTGCATCTTGAAATAACAGAGTGTCTTTTGGTGACACAGACTTTGCTGTGTATATGACACTCGTTAGCTGGGCAGTGT
Source organism: Achatina immaculata (assembly GCA_009760885.1). Classification (NCBI taxonomy): domain Eukaryota; kingdom Metazoa; phylum Mollusca; class Gastropoda; order Stylommatophora; family Achatinidae; genus Lissachatina; species Lissachatina immaculata. The sequence goes on from CM019702.1 coordinate 74,646,803, forward strand.
CGACATAAGTTGTGCTGATTCACGTTACGCACGTGAATGACAGGGTCGACTTTCATTTTGCTCTTCGAGAGTTGAGGTTACTGGACTAGTTACACACATAATTCCAGCTCTCACTCTCACCTGCTGGATTAGTTACACACTGTTCCAGACATACTTCTCATCCAGGCTCGTTCAAAACCTCAAGCTGACGACAACTGGTACAGATACTCAAATAAATCCTGGGTAACGGTGACTTGGAACATTTATTGATGGAATGATGAGAATGCTGATGAAAATAACATTAAATCTGACTGCCGGCTGGTTATCCCAGCCATGTGGCTAGTCCATTCATATGTAAAACTGGAGTTCCATCTGTTCCACGAAAACACCACACAGCTAAAAAAAAAAAAAACGTCCACACTGTTACACGTTCAAACCAAAACTGACACCACGCACTCAGCCTTGCCCCCAAAATTCCCTGTCACGGGTTTTGCACCCCACGTGACTTTCTTGAAGGATCTCAGTACGAGGAAATTCAAAAAGAAAACACATAATAATGCCCTTATTATCAATCCAACCGTTTTATTCCGAATATTGCTATACATAAAACTTCTTCAATTGTCGGTTCGGGTTCTTTCTCCTCCAAGAATAATTCACACTGTTGATTTATGCTTTCATAGTCAGTTGTTTCATACATTCCTCTGTAATATTCTTTCTATCTTTCTAGAATTTCCTCTGTCTCTGTCAAGGTCTTCCCCATCTTGTCACAAACTGCATTTTGCTTAAATGTGAAAAAGATGAATATGACAAAATAAATAAAGATATAAGACACAAATGCAATAAAGCTAAGGAAGAGTGGCTGAATAAGAAATATAGTGAAATAGAGATACACCATCATGGAAATGCAAGAGATATATACACACAAATAAAGGAGTTAACAAACAAAAGGACATACCACAAAAATGGTTGCCTGAAGTCAAAGAAGGGGCATACAATAATGGACAGAGATGAAATAATGGCACGATAGTGCGAATACATTAGATAACTCTATGAGGACAATAGAAGCGAAATAAATATGCGAAATAATAACAAAGGGCCTCGCATATTAAAAGCAGAAGCGGAAGAAGCCATCAAACACATGAAAAACAACAAAGCACCAGGAGAAGTTAAAATCCCCAAGGAAGAATTGGAAGCATTAGGAGAGTTTAGTATAGAAATAATTCCCAGATTGTTGAATGACACCTATAACAGTAACTACGTCCCATCAGACCTATTGCAATCAATTTTTATTGCCCTACCAAATAAACAAGGTGCAGTTGAATGTGAAGACCATCGAACCATTAGTCTTATGAGGCATGTTACCAAAATCCTACTTCGTATTCTGAAGAGAAGAGTCAGGAGCAAAATAAAACATCGCTGAAGTACAGTGCGGCTTCGTCGAAGGAAAAGGCACAAGTAATGCCATATATATAATAAGAACATTGATGGAGAGATCAATAGAAGTAAAGATGGACCTTCTCTTATGCTTCATAGACTACTGTAAAGAATGTGATAAAGTGATACACACAGAAATTATAAGAATGCTGGAAGATATCAACATAGATGGGAAAGATCTGAAACTTATCAAAAACATATATTGGCAGCAGTCAGCAGCAATGAGGGCCGAGAACCAAATAAGAGCATTCCAAGACATAAAAATGGGAGTGAGACAAGGATGTGTTTTATCTCCTGACCTTTTCTTGTACAGCGAAAACATAATGAGAAAT
>CM019702.1:74654940-74672703 GCA_009760885.1 Achatina immaculata
AAGCTACTGGTGGCAAAACTAACAAGTTCAAAATAGCAACATAGAATGTTAGAATTTTATTCCAGGCTGGAAAATTAGAAAATGTAAAGATGGAAATGTAAAGGATGAAGATCAACATACTAGGAATGAGTGAAGTTAGATGGACAGGTGCAGGGAAGATAAACTCAGATAAATATACAATAATATATTCAGGAAGTGAGAAACATGAACGAAGAGTAGGAATTATATTTGATGAACAAACGGCAAGGATAGTTGTAGGATATTTGAACATCTCGGACCGAGTCCTGCTAGCCCAACTGAAAGGACAACCAATAAATATAAATATTATACAAGTGTACGCTCCAACATCTGAAAGTTCGGAAGAAGATGTACATATGTTTTATAATGACATAGAGACATCACTAAAACACACAAAGTGACATGAAGTTACCATAGTCATGGGAGATTTTAATGCCAAAGTTGGTAAAGGAAGAACTTCAGACATCGTTGGTGAATATGGACTGGGGGAGAGGAATGACAGAGGTTATAAATTAATTGAATCGGCAAGAATACACAGCATGGTGTAGGAAACACCTGGTTTTACAGCATCCTCGAAGACTTGCAACGTTTTGCAGCCCAGACAAAAAGACTTTTAACCATATAGACTACATATTAATCAACAAACGATTCCGCAATGCATTACTGACAACAAAAACCATGCCAGGAGCTGACTGCAATAGTGACCATGATCCACCCTGTGGAAAAGTTAGAATAAAGCTAAAGAAAGCATGCAGAAAAGTGAGAAACATCAAACTGAATACAGAACTTCTTAAAAATGACCAAGAACTGGGAGAAGAATACAAAGTTATTATAACAAATATATACAATGCAATAGCAAATATAAATAGTATAGATGAACAATGAGAAATGTTGAGAGATTCTATCCACCAAACTGTTAAGGAAATAATACCACCAAAAAAAGAAGCCTCTAAAAATAAATGGATGATAGACGACATCTTAGGACTGATGGACAAGAGGAGAAGGAGTAAAAATAACGAGGAAAAATATAGCAAGATAAATAAAGACATAAGACGCAAATGCAGAGAAGCAAAAGAAGTGTGGTTAAATGAACAGCGCAGACAGATAGAGGACTCTCATAATAAAGACAGCAGAAACATGCACAAACGAATTAATGAACTCACAAGCAGGAAAACAAAATATACCACAGGATGCCTGAAATCGAAAGAAGGTAAAATGTTAATGGGAAAAGAAAACATTGTGGGCAGAGTATATCGGTGAGCTATATGGAGGAGAAGGACCAGAATTAACACCAGATACTGAAAACTGTGATGGACCACCAATACTTGAAGATGAAATCATAGATGCCATCAAACACATGAAGAAAGGAAAAGCGACTGGGCCTGATAATATAACAATAGAAGAAATAGAGGCACTAGAGGAGACATGAATAAAAATAATAACCTAATTTACTGAATGACATTTACAACAGCGGTTATATTCCCAGTGACCTGATTAAATCCACGTTTATAGCACTACCAAAGAAACCATGTGCAAAGGAATGTGACGACCACCGGACTATCAGCCTCTCATGTCACATAACGAAGCTACTTCTGAGAATAATTATGAGAAGAACAAGGAAAAAGATAAAAGTGGAAATAGCAGATGAACAGGTTTGATTTGTTGAAGGAAAGGGAACACACGATGCCATTTATGCTTTACGAACACTAACAGAAAGAGCTTTAGAAGTACAGAAAGATCTCTGCTTATGCTTCATTGATTACACCAAGTCATTTGACAAGGTGAAACATAATGAAATTATTAAAATGCTTGAAGACATCAATATAGACGGCAAAGACCTGAGGATTGTAAAACATCTATACTGGCAGCAAGAAGCAGCAGTTCGAGTTGAAAATAGAATTGGAAAATATCATCCTATAAAACAAGGGGTGCGACAAGGATGTGTACTATCTCCAGACCTTTTGTCTCTGTACAGCGAGAATATTCTGAGAACAATCATCACAGAACCAGGCATAAAAATTGGAGGATACAATATTAACAACCTTCGGTATGCTGACGACACAGTACTGATAGCTGAGAACCAACAAGACCTGCAAAATCTCTTGGATAAAGTCGCCAAAGAAAGTAACAGAAAGGCCTTACTTTGAACATCAAAAAGACAGAGACTATGGTTATATCTAAGAAACAGAATCCACCAGCGTGCAGTATTATATTAAACTGAACTATTCTAAAGCAACTGCAGAAATTCAAATACCCTGGAGCAATAATAACTTCAGATGGGAAATGCAGAACAGAAATTAGTAACAGAATAGACCAAGCAAAGACTGCATTTCAGAGAATGAGAAACGTAATAGCTAACACATCTTTATCAATGAATGTTAGAAAACGAGTTCTAAAATGCTATATTGAGCCTATCTTGTTATATGGAAGTGAATCATGGACAATAGGCAAGTCTGCACAAAAATCACTGGAAGCAGCAGAAATGTGGTTTATTAGAAGAATGTTGCGAATCCCCTGCACAGCAAAAATAAATAATGAAGAATGTAGGAGAAGAGCTGGAGAGACAAAAAAACCTTGTCAAAAAGATAAGAGAGAGACAATGTACTTTCATAGGACATGCAATGATAAGAGGGGGCATTGAAAATATTATAACAACAGGAAAAATAGAAGGAAGAAGATCAAGAGGAAGACCAAGAGAAATGATACTGGACAGTCTGACGGGATGGTGTGAGAGGAGATCGCCAGCTGAGCTGATGGCTTGCATGAAGGATCGGGTACTCTGGAGAAGCATAAAAGCCAACGCCAGTCAGCACGGCACGTGATGATGATGATGATAATGAGTCACATGAGAGTGTGATGTGGTCAGTATTACTCTTAGGCGAATTTACTTTTCCAGATTTCTCTGGTAGCGTTTCATTTTTAGATATTGCGTGGGCCCGGGGACCTTTATACTAAAAGCATTTAGATATTGCGTGGGCCTGGGGACCTTTATACTAAAAGCATTTAGATATTGCGTGGGCTCGGGGTCCTTTATACTAAAAACATTTAGAGATTGCGTGACCCGGGGACCTTTATACTAAAAGTATTTAGATATTGCATGGCCCGGGGGCCTTTATACTAAAAGTATTTAGAGATTGCATGGCCCGGGGCCTTTATACTAAAAGCATCTTGGAAATAAAAATAGGACTGGGGGTAGGGGAATGTAGAGTCTTTAAAACACCGATATTCAGGCTAAGACAAAGTAAACCGAAAGTTCACAACCTAACTGATGAAAATAATCAAAAGGACTAGATTCTCAAAAAAAAAAAAACAGGCATGGGGACCCCTGTTGATACACAGATGGTGGCTGTATTAGGAATGGTAGTTTATCAAAGAATGACTAACAATTGAAGACATATTTTTCTCATCAAATATACAAAAAAGCATACACATATTGTAAATCATCATTGTTACAAAGAAACAGAAACAAAGCAAATATCCTCGACTGATTTATTATTTATTCCAAGATGTCTAACCTTCAGTAGCAATTTTCTTATCCGCGTCATTCAATAAAAAGCACACTTCCCTTAATCGCCTGTCTAGTGTATAGAATATTAGCAATTATACTGTTTGCTGTGAAGGAAATGTTCAAACCATTGATGATTCATACTTTTTTCTTTACGATTTAGAACATTACAAACATACGGATATCCTTGTAAGAACGTGCTATTGAAATTTTCTTTATACGAATAAATATCTAGAAAATAAAATATGGTTCCACCACACACACAGGCAAACACACATACATACAGGCAAACACACATACATAGATACATCTCACACATACGACTGTGGCTAGGTACAAAATAAGAATTGAAGTAAATAATATTGCAGAACAAAATGGGCGTGGTGTCTCTTGGAAAAGAATGGCTGTCTGATAATCTGATATTGAGAAACAAATCAACTAAGGTTAGTATAGACTAATATTAGTATCATCTTGCCTGTTGATCCATATATTGCCTTATTTTCTACTCCCGATATCACAGTGATGGCACTGTGCAGTTTGGTTTTTAATGTGTATTGATATTTCATCTTTTCTCCTACTCTTACTGATTCCGTGTCGAATTCTTACAATGTTTAACCCAACTCATCTTTTAATACATTCTTGATCTCGTTGCTTCAAATCAGTAAAAAGTATATATGCGGTGCTTCTAATACTAACTCTCGCAATGACCCTCACGTGTTTTCTTTGTCTTCTGACTTTTAGTAATATTTAGATTTAGAAACTTACAGCCGGAGTAACTTTGAGTGTCTTCTTTGTCTGCATTATTAGTGATAACTTGGAGACGTTGGTCTTGAAGGCGCTTTACTTTTAGTGTGCACTTAAGCAGAACAACTCAGGGACCATGACAGATGAAGGTATCAGAAGCAGCTTAGACCAGAAAATTAATTTCGTTCTGTCCTAGCGCGAGTTCTGAAGGAAACTTTATGAGCTAAAAACTACATAAAACAACAGGCTGAAGTGAATGACACAGAAATAGTGGTGGCCTTTGACTTGGGAGTGACAAACATCTAAAATAATAATCGATTTTGAAGTACAGAATGTCGCAGGATCTCTTATTATTAGGTCTGTCTTGGAGTAAACCTGACATATATATGGGCATCAGAAAACAAATCCAAAATGTGGCATTTCATATTTTTAAAGTAGTACATTTTAAGCTTTAAAAAAGACCTTAAAGCGTGTACTTGATCATAATTTAAAAAACCAGTACTCACATTTTTTATGCAGAAACACTAATATGGATTATTAGCTATTTGGGATACCCTAATTAAAATTATTATTGTCATCATATTTTCTTTTCTTTCATTGCTTCCAGGCAAAAAGAGTGGATTGGGTCTATAGACGAGGCCGTCTGATGGCACAGAAAGCGAGAGACCTCCAATACGACGACATTGAGTATGCGGATTTAAATTGATGCAGTGACCAAGGCTCTGTCATGGCTAGTCCGCCAGGATGATACACACGGTGGGGTGGTGACGGATTATCTGTGCAAGACAGAGAGGGGTTTGCTACGTCATGAATGGATTCAGGTCTTGCGACTGCCCGTTATTACCAGGGTGACGTGGATATATTGGCCAGGGCATGCGGGACTGAGACGCAGTGAGACAGCAGATCATGTTGCCCGTAACAGGCCTGATATGATTCCCATAGATGGGGGTGAAGACGCCCGATAAGGTAATCAGCGACCCATAGATGATATGCCAGAATCAGGGTTAGCTACCATAGCTGACCAAGACCCTGTCCCACCTCTCCGTGGTACCCACAGTAACAAGCATAGCCTGCATAACGGGGCAGGGATCGCCATATTTCTGCTTTTTAGCTGTAATCCGGGACTGAAAAAGTAGCTGCCATAACCCGCTCCCACACCGATACGATGTTGTGCATCAACATCTCTACAGCATGGGCTGCAAAAAACAACAGCTAGCAGTTACAACGAGTTACTACAAGTACAAGATAGGACAGACATACTAAAGTCCGCAGCGGAAGACCTGGTGTAGGAGGAGAGGGCATGTGTTGATAATATATTTCTGGAGGACGAAAAAAGAGATATGAGGAGGGAAGAAGGAGGATCCAGATGAATGACTGCTAGAATTCGATGTTGCCAGAACCAACCAAAAGTTGACTGGTACAATTAGTGTTTATACTCTTCAGTGGTTACTGAAACAGAGACCAGAGCATGCATGGGTGTGTCCCGAGTGCGCTGATACTAATTCAATTGTTCAAGATTCAGTTCATCAAAATACATAAAATATTTTTATGATGATTTATTTCATTTTACAAATAAATTTTGAGCTATTTACGAGCACTTGATTCTTGAAAATTATTTGATACGACAGCAAGGAAATGGCATCACTAAAACAGTATGTATGTCTCATAAACTAAACGTCTAATTCCTTTGGGAACAATCTAATTTTAACAATGAAAAAAGTGGCGATCTCTTTAATTATTACAACTTTTAATCCCGGCCAATTAAGCCTTAATAAAAGAAACTACCATCAGTCTTCTGAAAGATAAGATTGGGTCAAAAGTGTTACTAGCAAGAATATAAAGTAATTATAAATCAAATTTATCATTATCATCGTTATCATCAGTCCTCTGTAATCCCATTGTAGCATAAGGCAAGAAGAAATGTTATCCAGCCAGTCCTGTCCTGTATAGGTAAATATGCCTCAAACCAGGTCTTTCTGGCTTTCATTATATCTTTCTGTGTTTTGCGCCTCCATGCTCCCTATGGCTTGCCCCTCGTTCTTTTCCCTCGAGGTGTCCAGGGGTTGAAGAGGAGTCCTGTTATTTCAACTCCTAGAAGGTGTGGTCTAAATCTTCGTCCTTTGACCTCTTTAGTAATGATTATTGTTAGAGTTTATTTAATATTCTTATTTTCAGATATGTAGGAAAGAAAATAAATCATATGAAAGTAATCGTTTACGATGTTCTGAAACAGGTAATAATTATGCGTGGTGCTCTTTTACAGAAGACTCAAACATGCACGCTGAAGATACAGACATGTGAAACAGAAATCACCACTTGAGGAAGAGAATGAGAACAAACACATCATACATTTCATTGAAAGGAAACGAAATGATTAAAGTAGCCTGCGGCTCTGCGTTCTTCGATTTCGTTATTCAAGATTCACTCCCATACGTTTAGAGGACTCTGGCCGCTGTGTTATCCACTTTTCTGTAGCAGTTTACAACCGTTTGTTCTTGCTCAGTTCCTCTTCTATTGTCACCTTACATGCTTGTACTGTTACATTATATGTTTTGAATTACTGATATGATTCACTGCATGTATACTCATCCTGAGCAGACCATGTACCATTAATTTATAATGTGTAGTGTGTTATATCAGTAATAATGTGAATACCATTCAAGAAAAAACAGATAGCCTGTCTTCACTGGCTAGCAAAATAGGACTTGAAATTAACAAGGACATAACAAAAATAATGAAAATTCCCATTAATCACAATGGACAAATACACATAGAAAGGATAGATATTGAAGAAGTCAATCAATTTGCATACCTTGTCAGCTACATAGACCAGGAGACACTAGAAAAGGAAGTTAGGATTAGAATTGCAAAAGCAGCATCAATCTTCAAGAATCTTGAGAACATATGGAATTCAAAAGTTATAAGCACAAAAAGCAAGTTAAGACTATTCAATTCAAATGTAATATCCACCCTCATTTATGCATGCGAAAGCTGGAAAACAACTAAAGAAATAGAAAAGAAATTAGACTCTTTTGAAAACAAATGCCTAAGGAAAATACTCGGCATCAAGTGGAATGAATTCAAGAACAATGCAGAGATAAGACAGATGACTGAACAACAACCAGTCTCATGGGTGATCAGGAAATGGAGATGGACATATGTTGGTCACTTGATGAGAAGAAATGATCAGAGAATCCCAAAACAAACTATCAAGTGGAACACAACAGGCCGAAGAAAAAGATGCAGACCGCGTGAAACTCTGAAGAGGACATTGTTAAGAGAGGCCAAATTAACAGGCATAAATTCCTTTGATGAGGTTGAAAGACTCGCTGAAGACAGGAAACACTGGCGAACTACTTTGCGAGCCCTATGTGACGTTTAACGGCACGGGATGGATATAAGATAAGTGTGTTATAAAGAAATAAAGTTGTTTTCTGATTCCTTGAAAAGTGAGAGACGAGACTAGTACCTAAATTCACTTGTGAAAATATTCTACTATCCTACTTTAATTTTCTGCAAATGAGAACTCGCCCAATACATTTAAGCACGTTTGTTAAGGCTCACTAAAGTATACGCAGATGCGTTCTCAGATAAATCCATTTCATTGTAAACGTATTCTCCTCTTTGTCTAGCATTTCTCAGAGTAAACTAATTTTGACAATGAAATTTTCCAGGATAATCTCAGTCCAGGATTTACAGATGGTGAAAATAAAGCAAGTCGTACTCTAGGGGTTAGAGTAAAGGTAAATGTAATCTTATTATGGTACATATTCATGTTTGTGATGCAATCTTATCTTATATCTCATATCCTTCCATTCTGTAGATACAAGGCCAAGAAAAGCCATTTTTCCTGTAGAAAAAAATCATTTTGAGTCTGTTGATAACATAAGCAGGTGATGCGCAGACCAAGAACTGGCTAGGAGGATTATATACACACAGAAAGCTGTCTCGGTTGTTCTGCCCGGAGACAAAATGGTCTTTTCCTGCAAAGCAATGTGATAAATTATTCACTATTATTACAGTCAATTTCAGTATTTAAAATATGAAAGCCAGAATTCTGTGGACACCTAGTGATAATGTAGAATTTGTTACTGTTGTTGATGATGAGCATGATGATGATGATGATGATGACATTGGAAATTCATAAATTGTTCCATCTCTTCTGATACATTCTACCCGAATACAATAATAAAATGACTTGGCTTACATGAGTCACTTAAAAATCATTGATAACATTTAAAGAAGCACCTGAAATATGTGAAGATGAGACGTACAACAGATATCTAGGATGTGTGGGAACGAATACTGGACTAACTCGTGAACAGTTTTAATGCATAATAATGTAAAACCCTTTACGGCAAGAATATAATATAACAAATAAGCATGTTGGTGCTCTACTATCCAAATGGCCACTAAAATGGGAAAAAAAACAACATGGTGTATAAGAAAACTAAGGTAGTTCACTGATCTGCTCCTTCAAATTCAAAAGTGGTAAGGATATTAGCAACAATCAGTTGATAAAAGGAATGGATCCCCCGTCTAAACTATTCTAGAAGGAAGAACAATTTCCCAGCAAATTTAAACTTAACAAGTAATACCTAAATACCCTGCAATGGCTTAACTCGATAACGAAATCATTGACGAATTATTTGATTCTACAACAGCCCTTGAAAATGAAAAGCTAAAAGAATGTATGTTACTGCCACGTGTACACAAACTTCACATCCACTTCTGAATAGAAGGTCAAATTATGTAGGGCATGCTAGCCACAAAGGCAAAGTCGCAGTATTAAAAGACTCGATGCTTGGAGTAACAACAGAGAGATCAGGCTGCTAAGTATAACAGTAAATGCTTTCCTTCTGGTTAGTTTAAAACGGCCCATGAAACTGGCAGAACGAGTTCTTCCAGTCAGAGTGTGGTTTAAGGTCGAACTAAAGGCACGATCTTCATTCTTCCAAAACTTCAAGACAACAAAGTATACATTTCATTATTTATTTTGTCCAACGGACAAATACATTCGAGACTATACGGAGACTAAGAGAAGCTGTCTTAGCTAATCTATGGTACTGCTAAATATTCTTCTAATGAACTACATCTCCCTTGCCTTAGCATCGATTCGTTGACTGGATTAAACTCATTTCCATAGAGCAGGATAAATTCACTGCAGCATTTTAAATCTCTCTTTCCGGTGTTCATTGAGAAGTTCCACACAAGATATTCCACATATATGGCTTGTTATATTCGACTGCTTTATCCCAAGGTGCATTTCCCATCTGATGATACTCGACTGTCCAAAAATGCAAATGCATGCACCTGTATCAATGTTGTTTCTTGTACACTGCACTTAGATGGGTTCCTCTTTCATGATATAACCATTCTGGCAGTTGATCTTTCGTCCCACGAAAACAAAACAAAAAGAAAAAGAGCACACATTAAATGTGTATATTCATGTAAACTATAAAAGAATATCAGACGGTATGGCCGCTGTGTACATATCAATACATGCGTAGATGTACATTTCTGTTTTTAGAATTACTTTATTTCAAAGCCATGAATGGAACAACATGTGTTAATGTTTCACTATAACGAAAAGGATGCAACAGAAAAAAATTCATCGCTGAGATCATCATCATCATCATCATCATCATCATCATCGCCTTGAGAGCATCGGCCACGGATAAAGGCTCTCCAGTCATCCCTGTTCTTGGAATTATTCCATGCTGTGATAATATATTGGATGATTTACCTTTCTATCACATCTGTGGTCTGGTGATTAGCATTTAACAACTAATTTACTCAGGCATGAGCAAGGTGCTGACACTAGTGTTTTTTGTATAGTAATCCTTTCACTGTTTACAAAATAATTGCCTGAGAAAAATCCTTTAGAATAAATGGGAGGACATTTGGAAATTTGGAGAGAAACAAAACAAGAGGGGTGAATTTGCAGATCACAGTTAAAAACAGACATTGACTGGACATTCTGAGAAAGGGAAGAGAGAGAGACATAAAGAAAGAAACAAAGAAAGAAAGAAAGAAAGAAACAAAGAAAAGACAGAGAGACTATAATAAGACAGGCTAGAGAGAAATGAAACTGTTATTAGAAGCGAAAACAACGGATACCAAAGAATACATGGAGAAAAGATACAATGAAGGTTGTAAAACAGATGGATCTCCATCTTGTGATTTAAAAAACGGGATCGACGATAGAAATGAGTAGAAAGGCTTTGTTTGAGGATTATGATCCGTTTGAGGAGAGTGGAGCAACGATTGCTTTTTTCATTTATCTTTTACTAATGGTTAGGGAGACATGTATTCATGAATAAAATCGTTCAAATCATTGTGTTATCGAATCTAAAACTCACTGCTTTATGGATAATGATTTGCAGAATACAGCACTAAATGCATTCCTATATTTACTTCCCATATAATAGTATATGAATATATTGACAGAAGAATGTATAGATTCCATAAGAACCCCTGCACTACTCAAATACATGCCAGTATAGAAATCCTTTCCACCTACAGCAATCTCTGGCTCAAACGCTACAACAAGCATAATAATAGTCATAGGTAGAAAGCAAGAAATGAAAAGTGTAGAAATCATCACAACCATCTTGACCACTCTCTGGTTACGGCTGGTTGCTGCGACTAGAGAACTGGCTGACGTTTTATGCCGGCGTGAATTATTTTGCAAGTAGGTGACCAAAAGTATTGTACATATAACGATCACTACAAATGCAGACAAGGGCATAATGAAACTATTGATTATAAAAGATATCTTCTGAACTTTATCTCGATCTGCGCCGTGAACGAGGGCAAGAAGTGTTTTGTTTCTCTCAGGAAAAAATTTCCTTTCGAGTCTGTTGATAACATACAGCGGAGCTGCGTTGGATATGAAGATTATGTACACGCCTGTAATTATGATGGCTGTTCTTTTTGATGTGAAAACGACCTTCATCTGAAAAAAAAAATTAAACGCCATTGATAATGGATATTTGGTGAATCTGTGATTGACCGTGAACATTAAAAATGTAGGTAATAGAATGCCATGGGGTTAGAGAATTGCGCTCTTTGATTAAAATGAATGAATAGTAGATCGTAGGTGAAATATAAAAGATGGGGAGACAAGCGAGACAGAAAACTGTAATGTCACATACAAAATAACGGGTAGTCTAAAACATTAGACATGCTGACCAGTTAAAATCCAAAAGTTTGAGAAATACAATATGCATATAAGATATGTAAGCAGTCATTTAATGATGATGAATTAGTAATACAAATTGTCATTAAAATGATAATGGTAAGTGTAGTATTTGACGTTCATTCTTCATTAAGAAAAATCATATATTTCACATAAAATGTTGTAAAATGACATTTCGTCCAATCTTTAATGGATATATTATACATAAGCATCTATCTAAAGTAATGAAGGCTGTGATCCAACTAGTGATTTTGATGAACGTGATATGTGGGACTCCAGCTGAAAGGTACATAACTCCGTGTACGTCGAAGTTCGTGTCCGCCGCGTGAACAGCTGGTGTTAATAAGAGGTTTATACATGTCTGTGTTACAAGACACGCCAAGTCCGAGATTGTCAGACCTAAACATGAAGGAATTCACATTAGATTATGACTTTATGAGTATCTCAACAATACTATTAATAATAATCACTACGAGTATTTGAAAAAGAGTGAAATAAAATGCTATCACTTCATGGACCAGCTGAAATAGTGAAGTGTTGAATGAAGTTGCTTATGCTGCTGTTAGCAGGAGTTTAGTGGAGTAAGATGTATCAATGTGAATGTTATCAGAAAGTTTAACCAACTGGTTTCTATGATATTCACAGAGAAACTAACACAACCCAGGCAGTCGACTCCAACTAAAAGACAGGAACATAACATGAGAACCTCTGACACTCTCTCCATAATAACAACACATAACAGTGTGGAGTAACTTTTAAAAGTTTTAGAGAACATAGAACAACATTATATTAATGAGAACTGATGATAAATGAGTGACGGCTTGAAGCACGCTGACAGAATAACACATTTGGGCTCCGTCCCCGGGCAAGACAGAAGTTTGCCATATGGGGAGTGAGTGATATACATTTACACCTACACAAACAGTCATCTAACATCTTGATGAACAAAAAGCATCACTACTTACTGCATGTCATGAATAACCCTCTATGTTTAACTTTAGTGAACACGGATTAAAATATTTCTGACATTGTACATTTACCTAAAAGACTAACGTTGATCGCTTCTTTGAAGCCCAGTTTAACAAAGCAAATGATGTTGATGATGTTTGTAACGACACCGAAGATGTTTATTATCTGCCACAAGCCCGAGTAAGTAATCCAGGTAAACAGTGCCATGTAATCTGCTGCTTGGGCCATGTCGTCATCAGAGACAACTAGAGTAGGAGATTCTTCTTCAGTTTTCTCTTACGGAGATTTTGAAATATTTGTATATTTCAGCATCACAGAAAAGAAAAATTCAAGAGATTTAAATGAGATATACAGAATAACGGTATCAATTTAAATGATGATATACAGAATAATGGTATCAATTTAAATGATGGTATACATAATAATTGTATCAATTTAAATGAGGATATACAGAATAATGGTATCAATTTAAATGAGGATACACAGATTAATGGTATCAATTTAAATGAGGATACACAGATTAATGGTACAATTTAAGTGAGGATATACAGAATTATGGTATCAATTTAAATGAAGATATACAGAATAATGGTATCAATTTAAATGAGGATATATAGAATAATGGTATCAATTTAAATGAGGATATATAGAATAATGGTATCAATTCATTGAACAGAAATGTTGGTGGGAAATTGATACGTTCTAAATTACTTGATCTTGAGAAAGAAATAATGAAAAACATTTGGAAAAAAAATATCTGAAATATGTCAGTCATATATAGAGTCATAACAAAATATTTAAAACCATGCTAAAGGGTTGCACTACAACTTAATGAACAGTAAAATACTTCTCAAGTGTCCAAGCAATGTATGTTATGCTCACTCGCCCCATACAACTTTCAGATATATCACATGCGGCATTATTTGCACTTCTGGGAAAAGCATGAAGTCAGCGACGAGCCTACTGAACAAGAACTAACTGTAACTAACAGTAAGGGGCTTTAACTCAAAATTAGTTATTTCAAGATTGTGCACCTATAGCACATTCAGCTATAAGTGCGCGTGGTTAGTATTGTGAACTTCTAAAGGAAAATTTCAGGTATAGTAGATTAGTAATAAATACGAGGCAGGGAAATTGGAAATAATGGAAAGATATATAATTGTAATCAAAAAGAAAAAAAAATGGTTTGTAGAATAGATGGTTTGCAATCTTGTACCATGAGAGTTCTGGAAAGTAAGTAAAACTGAATTCTAGAATTGTTTTGAGCGTCTTCTTCTTCTTCTTTTTCTTGCTTCTTCTTCTTCTTCTTCCTCTTCTTCTTCTTCTTCGTCTTTTTCTTCTTCTTCTTCTTCTTCTTCTTCTTCTTTCGCATTGTCTGTCTATACCTGTAGTCCTGTCTCTTGGAAAAATTTCACTGTTTTTTGTAATTCATGTATGGAACCGTAAAGCTTATCTTCTTCAGTGGTTTCACTGAGCCAGTAATTATTTCTCAGTGTCTCATAGTTGGTGCAGTTTTTGAGAAAAATGTTCCACAGTTTGGGGCACCTGGGCACATGTACATAGAGTAATAGTACCAACCTTAAACGTTGTATACATGTGACTTCGGAGTCGGCTGTGTCCTGTTCGGAGACGGAAAATGTGACTTGTTCCTTTCTGTTTAGCATGTGATAGTCATCATATGGTGGTGTTTGTGGCTTCTTGTAGGTTTTTATCATGCTTTTCTTCTGATTATAGGTGATCGGTATGTATGGTTGCTCCATTTCAGTGCCCTCTTTGGCCAGATAGCCAGCTTTCTCATTGTCTGGTATCCCACAGTGGGAGGGAATCCACTGCAAAGTGACTACGTGTTGTAAGCCAATTTTTGACAAGGCATCCTTAAGGTCTGGTAGTTTGTTGCACTGAATAGCTTCCAGTACTGATCTTGCGTCTGTGAGAATTACTACGGGGCACGTATCAGTTCTGGAGTCTGATAGTTTTTCAACTGTAGCAATAATTGCCCTAACTTCTGCATCATAGTTGTTCCAGTTTTTTTCCAGTGGGTATGGAAATCTTGTCAGTGGTGTTGTTTTATATTCAATATGTGCTCCTGTACATCCATTCTCTTTGGCATTGTGTGCAGATCCGTCTGTATACACACGTATCCAGGTGTCACATATATATTTATCATCTAGAACACTAAGTGTGGCAGTTGATCTTACAAGACGGCTCTGTATCTCACCATTCTGCACACCTTTCACTTCAGTCTCAATAGTTATTTGTGTAAAATCTGCTTCTTTCCATGGTGTATGCTCTGGTACAGATGATAATGGGGCGACTACAGTTGGAAGGTCATGCTTACGCATACGCTTGGCCTGATGAATGAAGCTGCTTCTTTTAAGCCGTCTTAGTGCCAAGTTATTGAATCTCTCCTTCAGGGGATGGCTTACAGAGCTGAGGAATTTCTCTCCCATGATCATGACCTTTGTGTCTTCTACGTTCCTTTAGCGCTTGAACATCAACTATTTTCTGCATGTTTTGAGTGTATTTATATATTTAGTCTTACACATACTTATACCCAAGAAAAATACATAAAATATGTAACAAAGTGTTTAATTTGAAAGACTTAACATATACGCTTAAGTATTCAAATATAAAGAAGAATCTTCTGTTATAACCTTTTCGAATGTTTAATTTATCATAATTTGCTTCCACTGGTGTACGTAGATGAACAAATTGTTAATGTTAAGTCTGAAACAAGGTGATTTCTCCAGCCTCAAGTAATTCACAGTAGCTGCACGTATATTTTGTAAAGTACACTTTTATAACATTACCTCTTCTGACTAGTTTTTTTTTCTTAAATTCTTTTAAAGATATGCCTTTTCATACTGCGGTAGTGTAGAGGAGCGGGTGAGGGCTGGGGTTTAAAACAAGAAGACGATGATAGTGAGAGGTTCGGAAAGTATGGTTGTCGTTATGCCAGTGAGTGGCTGTGTGGCTGCATGGCTTTATAGGCAGGACGGAGAGCAGGGCAGGGAGAAGCAAACTGTCACTTCTACTAGAAGCTAAGGGCCACCTATAGTGGCCTCCCTCGCCTAACCCTAACTAGGGAAACTTGGATGCATAACCTTTTGTTCCTACCCGCGTCTTAGCTCAAGCGAGCTCACTCTTCCCACGCGCACCGGTCCACCACAAACATAATAAATAAAACAAAACACTACAAGAAAGTGATCGCTGCAGGGGCATCAGAGTTTATTATATATATATATATATATATATATATATATATATATATATATATATATATATATATATACCTTAATGAAAATATCATCTCTAATAATATAACTGTGCTACAATAAATAATGTAGATAATGTAAGTCTATAGATTTTTTAAAAGCTGTTTGTATTATTTCCTCACCAAGCGTTCAGTTAATATTAATTATATTTTCACTTTTCATTTTAATTTCTCTATAGATGGTGACGTTTCTTTTTTTTTAAACTGGACATTTATTCACCAAAACATTTTGCATTTAATTTTAGTTCAGTTACTGGTATTTTCATGCTGATGTAATCTGTGACAGGTTTAAAAGAAATTATGATTTGTGAATAACGTAAAGGGTTGGTTTCCTTCACTGGTATTATTGTCAGTTTTCAGGAAAAGTATAATTATATACTTTGTAATATATAAACAAAATATACGTTTCCGTATGTTCCCAAAATAGAACCGATCTATGGGAAATTATTCCTCTGCAATGACTAGTAATCGGGGAAAAACCCATGACTGCTTTAATATTTGTAGATTCTGGTCACCATAGTGTACAATTACCATCATTATTTTGCCCATGTTGCCTGCTGAGAAATATTGTATTATTTTGAATGAAGAAAAAATAATGTAAATGTATCAAAACCTAAAATAAATGGTACTTAACTTACAATCATTTAAGAACACAAGCACCAATTTAAGCGAAAAAAAATTAATCCATAAGTCACGGAAGTCTCTAGATTAAATATTATCAGTTAAGAGAAACAAAAGAAAACAATATTTTGAACGAGACTGTCGTGCAATTTTTAAGATGGTAACTAAACAAAGGTAAAGTCTGGAGACTTTCCACAAAGAACACAAAAAGGGATCACCAGGTCGAGTCATCGTTTCATGAGCTGTCCTTAAGAGTGTTGGTATTCTAGTGTGTGTTAGTAAATATTATCAAACATGGTAGAGAAGGAATACTGAGAATCATTGCCTGTTCCATACCTCCATACAAATCAGAATATGGCGAGAGAGGTAGAAGGAGATGATCATAACATGTAATAAGAGAATCAGAATCTGAATGAGATGTGCAGAATAATGAAACAATCATTCATATTACAGCATCAGTATTATCATTATCACAAAGTAAGTAGTTTTTTTCCAGGGATAAATATTAAACAGAAATCTTTTTAGATCGGTTGCCTTCTGTATCATTTTCAATATCAGAAAGATGGAAGATTTCTCCTAAACATTTTTGGTTAGGATGAAAGAACTGGCAGAATGCCAGAACTAACATCATATTTAGGAGTTATAGAAAAGAAATTATGCCATAAACTAAATAAAATAACAAGCTAAACATCATCGAAACATCATTGGATCTATACTGAGTTCGAGAGTGATGATAATGAACTAACTATAATGAAAAAAAAAGAAGTCATGTCATTTGATAGAACATTTTGGTACATGCTTCTTCATGAACATTTCTCTATTAAAAATATAAGCAGGAGATCGATTTTTTAATTGAGTCTCTGTTTTCTTTCATTCTCTCTCTCTCTCTCTCTCTCATCTCTGTCTCCCTTTCGCAGACATATACACACACTTCCCTCACGCATGTATGCACGTACATAACGTTTATGTACACGAAGTCAAACCCAATTACATACACATATACATGAAATGAATTTCCTATTTTAAAGCCATACCTTCTGTGAATAATCCCATTTGTCACTAAAATAAAACACATGCATGCAATACATCTTTTATCTTCTATTGTTTCCATTGTTTCTTTAATTAGGATTATTTGCTTTCATACTATTTTCTATTTAATATAATGATATAATATTCTGCATGTAGTAGCCCAATGCAAAAAAGATTGCCCTATCATTCAAGGTTGCACCTAAGACATCAGTATTGTTGTCCATAACACAAAAAGGAATGGAAAAACTAATTATGTCAGTCCGTAAGAATAATGAAGAGCAGAATCTCTATCTTAATTTGAAGAAAACTAAATTGATGACAACCGATAAAACAAATGAGACAGCTGAAATATATATCACTGAGAAAAATGTGATATAGGTGAAACTTTTTTAATATTGTGGA
>CM019702.1:74672803-74710948 GCA_009760885.1 Achatina immaculata
AATAGAGTCCTTACACGATCTGGGATGGGAGGAAGAGTACAGGAGGCAGCTGTGAGAGTCTGTAGGTTTATAGTAGATAGAAGTAGTAAGCCCGGAGGGGCCGATAGTGACGGCAATGTCAAGAAAGTTAGCGGAAGTAGCAGAGATATGGGAGGTGAAAGAAATGACAGGATTGTATTCTTTAACAAAACTGATAAAGTTGTCAAGGTCTTCCTCTGGCATTGATGTGATCCCAATGCCATCGTCTTTGTAGCGTCTATAGAAGGCGGGAAAAGGGCCTCTAAAGGCTCTCAGAATCTTGTGTTCGAAGTGGCCCATGAACAGACACGCGTAGCTGGGGCCCATCTTGGTACCTATGGCTACACCACTAATCTGGTCAAAGTAAAGGCCATTGAATTCAAAAGAATTGAGTTGGAGGACAAGTTGTGTAAGGCGCATAATAGTAGAAGTAGGAATAGAGGGATTGCGTCTTTTATTCAGAAAGAACTTGACGGCCTCAAGTCCCTGGTCATGTGGGATGGATGTGTATAAGGATACTACATCAAGGGTGAAGATACGGTAGGTGTGACCAGGCAGGAGTGTAAGGGTCTCAAAAGTAATGAGAGCATGATTGGTGTCCATGAGATAAGTCTGCAGACTAGTGACCAGAGGTTGAAAGATGCTGTCAAGAAAATCAGAGATTTGTTCCGTAGGGCAGGAACAAGCAGACACTATGGGCCTTCCTGGGTTTCCTGGTTTGTGAATCTACATTGATCACACTCTTCACGAAATCCGCAAGCTTCGCCTTCCCCGTGTACGACACTCGAACCTGACCCCCGGGGAGCAACGCGCACTTTCTCAACTTCAGGGCAGGCGAGATATCGTGATCAAGAGTGCAGACAAGGGCGGAGCTATCGTTTGTTGGAAGAAAGAATTGTACATCCAGGAGGCCATGGGCTAGCTGAGCAACACTAAATTTTATGCCTCTCGCCCTCAAGATCCGACTCTGGCCAACAACCACAATGTTCGAGACACGATCAACGAACTCATCCACAAGACCAAGTCTGGTCTTTCTCCCTCGGCTACACATCTTCACATCCGCGACAGCTGCTTAGGGAAACCATCTTTTTGTCTACTCCCTAAGATTCACAAACCAGGAAACCCAGGAAGGCCCATAGTGTCTGCTTGTTCCTGCCCTACGGAACAAATCTCTTATTTTCTTGACAGCATCTTTCAACCTCTGGTCACTAGTCTGCCCATTTATTCTCAAGGACACCAATCATGCTCTCATTACTTTTGAGACCCTTACACTCCTGCCTGGTCACACCTACCATATCTTCACCCTTGATGTAGTATCCTTATACACATCCATCCCACATGACCAGGGACTTCAGGCTGTCAAGTTCTTTCTGAACAAAAGTCGCAATCCCTCTATTCCTACTTCTACTATTATGCGCCTTACACAACTTGTCCCCCAACTCAATTCTTTTGAATTCAATGGCCTTTACTTTGACCAGATTAGTGGTGTAGCCATGGGTACCAAGATGGGCCCCAGCTACGCATGTCTGTTCATGGGCCACTTCGAACACAAGATTCTGAGAGCCTTTAGAGGTCCTTTTCCCGCCTTCTATAGACGCTACATAGACGATGGCATTGGGATCACATCAATGCCAGAGGAAGACCTTGACAACTTTATCAGTTTTGTTAAAGAATACAATCCTGTCATTTCTTTCACCTCCCATATCTCTGCTACTTCCGCTAACTTTCTTGACATTGCCGTCACTATCGGCCCCTCCGGGCTTACTACTTCTATCTACTATAAACCTACAGACTCTTACAGCTACCTCCTGTACTCTTCCTCCCATCCCAGATCGTGTAAGGACTCTATTCCTTTTTCCCAGCTTCTTAGGTTGCGACGTTTGTGTAAGGAGGATTTGGATTTCTAGGATCAAGGCCACAAATTACTAGATTTCTTCTGTCAACGCGGCTATCCAGACCACGTTCTCTCGTCGTCTTGGATCCGCATTAGCCACATATCGCGGCAACAAGCCCTCACCCCTAAACCGCACTGTTGCTCGGACAGGGTGAAACTAGTACTCACGTACCACCCTCATAGCTTGGCAGTTAAAAACATACTGTTTCGCCATCTCCACCTCCTCCAGACCGAGCCTGAGACACGTGAACTTTTTGGGGGACCCCCATTGGTGGATTACAGACGTGACAAAAACCTCAGTGACCTTTTAATTCGTAGTCATCTTAAGACAGATGACACTTTTTATGGTACCAGACGTTGTGGACGCCGTAGATGCAACACTTGTCCGTTTGTTGTCGAGGCCAGCCAGATCTCTTTCCCTAAATCCACGTTGTCGGTACAGGAGGGCTTCACCTGCACTTCACGAAATGTCATTTATGTTATCATGTGCAAACGTTGAGGTTTGAAGTACATAGGGGAAACTGGCTTACGGTTAGGAGATCGATTTCGCCAGCATCTCAATGATATTTCTAAGAGGGCCTGGACACCTGTGGTCAAACATTTTTGCTTTGGTAACCACAGGGGCAAACAGGACATTTCGGTTAGTGCGATCCGCTCTTGTTCCGCAGATGTACGATCTCGGAGGGTCTTAGAACAGCGCCTTATTTTCCAGACTGGCTGTCTCCACCCAGCTGGAATTAACAATGTCTTCAGCTTTCTGTAACTTCTTTCTTTTTCCACTGGCCTTTTTTATACTCTAATTTCTTTCTCTATGCTACCCCTCCCTACCACCATCCTATTTCCTTCTCTGCCAACATATTGGTCTTGTCCCATTCACCAGTTTTACATTTCCTCCCTGTAGGTGTTTAAGTTCTTCATTCATTATCTCTCGCGTCCTCTTTTCTCTCCCCTTCCCCCCCCCCCCACGACCCCCCACCCGACACCTCTAGCGGCTATCATGTTTCTATTGCCTTCCTCTCTCTCCGCTTCTTCACTATGATTGGCTATATCGGGAATCTTTTGTCTGTAGGCAACGTTTTTTTTTTTGTTTCTTCCTCCTCCTTCTTCCACACACAATTAAGCTTTGCTGAGAGCAAGACGCTTCAGATAAGTTATATATGTTTGTATTTTGTTTTTGCACCAATCCTCGAATAAGGCTCACGCCGAAATATCGGATGTTGTATGTTTTTCATTTATACATTCTCATACTTTATATTCGTTTTTTTTCTCACCTTGCTCACTTCCTCCCTCACTTTGTAAAACTGCACCATACACCTCTATCTACCTTATGTACGTGCATACATGCGTGAGGGAAGTGTGTGTATATGTCTGCGAAAGGGAGATAGAGATGAGAGAGAGAGAGAGAGAGAGAGAGAGAGAGAGAGAGAGAATGAAAGAAAACAGAGACTCATTCAAAAATCGATCTCCTGCTTATATTTTTAATAGAGAAATGTTCATGAAGAAGCATGTACTAAAATGTTCTATCAAATGACATGACTTCTTTTTTGTCATTATAGTTAGTTCATTATCATCACTCTCGAACTCAGTATAGATCCAATGATGTTTCGATGATGTTTAGCTTGATATTTTATTTAGTTTATGGCATAATTTCTTTTCTATAACTCCCGGTTATCCTAAATATGATGTTAGTTCTGGCATTCTGCCAGTTCTTTCATCCTAACTAAAAATGTTTAGGAGAAATCTTCCATCTTTCTGATGTTGAAAATGATACAGAGGGCAACCGATCTAAAAAGATTTCTGTTAAATATTTATCCCTGGAAAAAACTACTTACTTTGTGATAATGATAATACTGATGCTGTAATATGAATGATTGTTTCATTATTCTGCACATCTCATTCAGATTCTGATTCTCTTATTATATGTTATGATCATCTCTTTCTACCTCTCTCGCCATATTCTGATTTGTATGGAGGTATGGAACAGGCAATGATTCTCAGTATTCCTTCTCTACCATGCTTGATAATATTTACTAACACACACTAGAATACCAACACTCTTAAGGACAGCTCATAAACGATGACTCGACCTGGTGATCCCTTTTTGTGTTCTTTGTGGAAAGTCTCCAGACTTTACCTTTGTTTAGTTACCATCTTAAAAATTGCAGGACAGTCTCGTTCAAAATATTGTTTTCTTTTGTTTCTCTAAACTGATAATATTTAATCTAGAGACTTCCGTGACTTATGTATTAATTTTTTTTTCGCTTAAATTGGTGCTTGTGTTCTTAAATGATTGTAAGTTAAGTACCATTTATTTTAGATTTTGATACATTTACATTATTTTTTTCTTCATTCAAAATAATACAATATTTCTCAGCAGGCAATATGGACAAAATAATTATGGTAATTGTACACTATGGTGATCAGAATCTACAAATATTAAAGCAGTCATGGGTTTTTTCCTCGATTACTAGTCATTGCAGAGGAGTAATTTACCATAGATCGGTTCTATTTTGGGAACATACGGAAACGTATATTTTGTTTATATATTACAAAGTATATAATTATACTTTTCCTGAAAACTGACAATAATACCAGTGAAGGAAACCAACCCGTTACGTTATTCACAAATCATAATTTCTTTTAAACCTGTCACAAATTACATCAGCATGAAAATACCAGTAACTGAACTAAAATTCATTACGGCGTGACGTGCAAGATGGCGATCGTTTTTAAAACGCTCTCGCCGGCATGCAGAAATCAGCGGAATTCCGCTTGATCTGTTACATATCATGTACCGGGAGTTGGGCATAAGGCTAACAACCTTATCCTGAGACCTATCTAGAGGCAACTCCAGATGGGAAAAAAAGATATCGTTATGGAAACTCGCAGAGAAACCAACCGAGCATCAGGGATGCCAACTCCGAAGGGCTCATTCGTCGGCCCCAAACATGTGACAAAGATCGGATTCTGGAATGTGAGAACGATGGCAGCACCAACAAAAACTACCCAGGTCATCAAAGAAATGGACAGATACCATCTAGACATACTGGGCATCAGCGAAATGCGATGGCCAGAAGCAGGTAAAAGATCGGCGGAAAACGGTAAGTTAATTGTACATTCAGGCAGAAATGACAATAAATTCCGAGACGGAGTGGGCATTATTATGTCAAATGTAGCTGCAAAGAGCCTTGTAGAATGGGAACCAGTGAACATTCGTATAATAAGAGCACGATACAACCTACGACACGGAAAAATGACAATAATACAGTGTTATGCACCCACGAATGATGCAGATGATGATGTGAAAGACGACTTCTATCACCAACAACAACAAATCATCAACAAAGTCCCTAAACACGACATCCTAATTGCTATGGGGGACTTCAATGCTAAGGTAGGGAAGGATAATACCGACGTTGAAAAAGTGATGGGGAAAGAAGGAATTGACATGGTTAATCAGAATGGAGAAAGATTAATTGAAATATGTCTAACAGAGGGCATGGTCATTGGAGGCACAATATTCCCACACAAAGAGATACATAAAACAACGTGGATATCTCCAGATGATAGAACTAGAAACCAAATAGACCATTTTTGTATTAGAAAGCAATACAGAACATCTCTCATGGAGGTAAGGGCTTATAGGGGTGCAGATGTCAACAGTGATCACAACCTGTTCATAGGGAAAATAAAACTAAAATTGAAAAGTCAACACAAGAAATCAGTACACAGAAAGATAAACATCCACAGCCTACAAGAAGAAAATACTAACATTAATTTCAATCAAGAACTTGCCAATCATTCCAAAACACCCAGTGAAGTTGAGGAGATAAGTATAGATGAGTTATGGAATTCTTACAGCACAGCCATAATCACAGCAGCAAAAGTAAGCGCTGGATTGGAAAAACCAAATAGAAAAGCATGGATATCAGATAAAACATGGAAGTATATACATGAAAGACGAGCAGTCAAATTAAACATGTTGAATGCAAAAGCAGATCATGAAAGAGATTCGGCAAAAGCAAAATACAAAGACATAGACAAGAAAGTAAAAAGTTCAGCTAGAAGGGATACAAGAGAATACATAGACAATATGGCGAAAGAGGCAGAAAAAGCAGCAAAAACAGGAGACAGCAAAACTTTATATAACATACAAAAGAGGCTAACAGGTACTATTACATCTAAAGAAAGACCAATCCTTAGCAAAACTGGAACACTATTAACATCAAATAAAGACCAAAAGCAAAGATGAGCTGAACACTTCCAAGAAATACTCAATCGACCACACCCAAAAGAATTGTTAAACCTTGTTATATTATTAGAGATGATATTTTCATTAATATATATATATATATATATATATATATATATATAATAAACTCTGATGCCCCTGCAGCGATCACTTTCTTGTAGTGTTTTGTTTTATTTCTTATTTTTGTGGTGGACCGGTGCCCGTGGGAAGAGTGAGCTCGCTTGAGCTAAGACACGGGTAGGAACAAAAGGTTATGCATCCAAGTTTCCCTAGTTAGGGTTATACGAGGGAGGCCACTATAGGTGGCCCTTAGCTTCTAGTAGAAGTGACAGTTTGCTTCTCCCTGCCCTGCTCTTCGTCCTGCTTATAAAGCCATGCAGCCACACAGCCACTCACTGGTATAACGACAACCATACTTTTCGAACCTCTCACTATCATCGCCTTCTTGTTTTAAACCCCAGCCCTCACCCGCTCCTGTACACTACCGCAGTATGAAAAGGCATGTCTTTAAACGAATTTAAGAAAAAAAAACTAGTCAGAAGTGGTAATGTTATAAAAGTGTACTTTACAAAACATACGTGCAGCTACTGTAAATTACTTGAGGCTGGAGAAATCACCTTGCTTCAGACTTAACATTAACAATTTGTTAATCTACGTACACCGGTGGAAGCAAATCATGATAAATTAAACATTAGAAAAGGTTATAACAGAAGATTCTTCTTTATATTTGAATACTTAAGCGTATATGTTAAGTCTTTGGAATTAAACACTTTGCTACATATTTTATGTATTTTTCTTGGGTATAAGTATGTGTAAGACTAAATATATAAATACACTCAAAACATGCAGAAAGTAGTTGGTGTTCAAGCGCTAAAGAAACGTAGAAGACACAAAGGTCATGACCATGGGAGAGAAATTCCTCAGCTCTGTAAGCCATCTCCTGAAGGAGAGATTCAATAACCTGGCACTAAGACGGCTTAAAAGAAGCAGCTTCATTCATCAGGCCAAGCATATGCGTAAGCATGACCTTCCAACTGTAGTCGCCCCATTATCATCTGTACCAGAGCATACACCATGGAAAGAAGCAGATTTTACACAAATAACTATTGAGACTGAAGTGAAAAGTGTACAGAATGGTGAGATACAGAGCAGTCTTGTAAGATCAACAGACACACTTAGTGTTCTAGATAATAAATATATAAGTGACACCTGGATACGTGTGTATACAGACGGATCTGCACACAATGTCAAAGAGAATGGATGTACAGGAGCACATATTGAATATAAAACAACACCACTGACATGATTTCCATACCCACTGGAAAAAACTGGAACAACTATGATGCAGAAGTTAGGGCAATTATTGCTACAATTGAAAAACTATCAGACTCCAGAATTGATACGTGCCCCGTAGTAATTCTCACAGACGCAAGATCAGTACTGGAAGCTACTCAGTGCAACAAACTACCAGACCTTAAGGATGCCTTGTCAAAAATTGGCTTACAACACGGAGTCACTTTGCAGTGGATTCCTTCAAACTGTGGGATACCAGGCAATGCGAAAGCTGACTATCTGGCCAAAGAGGGCACTGAAATGGAGCAACAGACATACCGATCAACTATAATCAGAAGAAAAGCATGATAAAAACCTACAGGAAGCCACAAACACCACCACATGTTGACTATCACATGCTAAACAGAAAGGAACAAGTCACATTTTCCGTCTCCGAACAGGGCACAGCCGACTCCGAAGTCACATGTATACAAAGTTTAAAGTTGGTACCATTACTACATGTACATGTGCCCAGGTGCCCCAAACTATGGAACATATCCTCAAAAACTGCACCAACTATGAGACACTGAGAAATAATTACTGGCTCAGTGAAACCACTAAAGAAGATAAGCTCTACGGTTCCATACATGAATTACAAAAAACAGTGAAATTTGTCCAAGAGACAGGACTGCAGGAATAGACAGACAATGCGAAAGAAGAAGAAGAAGAAGAGGAAGAGGAAAAACAAGCAAGAAAAAGAAGAAGAAGAAGACGCTCAAAACAATTCTAGAATTCAGTTCTACTTACTTTCCAGAACTCTCATGGTACAAGATTGCAAACCATCTATTCCACAAACCGTTTTTTTTTCTTTTTGATTACAATTAAATCTCTTTCCATTATTTCCAATTTCCCTGCCTCGTATTTATTATTAATCTAATATACCTGAAGTTTTCCTTTAGAAGTTCGCAATACTAACCACTCGCACTTATAGCTGAATGCGCTATAGGTGCACAATCTTGAAATAACTGATTTTGAGTTAAAGCCCATTACTGTTAGTTACAGTTAGTTCTTGTTCAGTAGGCTCGTCGCTGACTTCATGCTTTTCCCAGAAGCGCAAATAATGCCGCATGTGATATATCTGAAAGTTGTATTGGGCGAGTGGGCATAACATACACTGCTTGGACACTTGAGAAATATTTTACTGTTCATTAAGTTGTAGCGCAACCGGTCGCAGCTACTGTCATAACTGGTTTTGGAAAAGGCCCACTTAGAGAGGTCCATTGTTGGTGCTTGTGACCCTACTGTACTCATCGGCGGCAAGTGGCTCTTTTGATCACCGTGTCTTCCAGCACCTCACATGATTACTGGTAGGCCTAAGCACGTCATGCTTCTGAGCCTGTCATTCACAGGCCTGTCTGCAGCAACCACTTAACACGTTTGGTTGGTCATAACACAAAACGTTGTCTTGTTTCTGGTGAAGTCAAGTGGGGCTCTTAAAGCAGTGTCCCGGTCACTACAAAATAGTGACACGGTACCCTAAAAACAGTATTCGTGCAGTACTTAAACAGTATTACTGCACTACTTAAAGCAGTGAGTCATTTCTTAATGTATTGATGTGACACGAAACTATTACATTCAAACGATGAGCATTAGGCTCGAAGATAACCAACATATGTTACAATGATATTCTCGCTGTAACGGGACAACCTAGGAAACACTGACTCCACTACTCATGCATACACTACATTGACCAGTTACAATTAATTCATTAACTCAACACCGATGATGCCACATACATGAATCCAAGAAATGACAGGATTCAGCAACAACAATGTAAATGTTTAATGATGAACTCCCATTTGTACTATGAGTGTTGTAACAATGTAGAGTGTAAAAAACTTGATGGATACAATTACAAATGATTATCCAAACGAAACATAAGTCCGGGCGACTAACATCGCCACAGGACGAAATCATACATTCAACATTGTCCAAAAAAAAACGTGGACAACTCGAGGCACAAATTTACATGGCTACTACAACAATATAACTTAAGAAAAGCAATCTAACACTACAACAATTTAACTTAAGAATATCTACCCCATCCTAGAGTCAGTCACACAACCTCTCTCTACAACATTCTGACCAAAGACTAACTTTCTCAGCCCATGCACACTTCCCGCTAAACTAAACCACGTGACTTAGAATTTTCTCGAAACACGTGCTTGGCATACAGTGATGAGTTGTGGTCTACCAGACCACAACCACAGGGTTATACACAATACAATCTGTCCAGAATGTTATTCTGATACAGAATATCTCCCCACCCCCACAAAAAATTACTAACTTTTACAGAAAACTCTCACTAAATGTGAGCTATAACAATCAATCAAAGCTGATTATGCAGCTACAACAATTTCGTGCACGCACAATTTGTACAAAATAAGTACGTTAAACCTTTGTGATGCAAACATAAATATACATATATTTACAACATTTTAATAATGAGTTCTATGAACTTCCACATCTATTTCTACTGCCATAGAAATAGTACAGGAGCAAAGGATGAACTCCTTATTTGAAGAACACTACCCAACTAATGTCTGTTGTGCTTTTCTATATACCTATAGATTTCCAACTATACAGTAGAATGAAGTGCAGTTAATATTTTGATCACAACATGTTCTATGAACTGCTTCCCGTTATCCAGTTCCAATAGTGGGAACTTTTCCATAAGCGCTTTATGGAGATCTTTCATCGTGAACGTTTCTAAGTCCACGGTATCCATTATCTGCCCTATTGCCACAACGAGCTTACGATCGGAGACTTACAACTGATCAATCTCCGTATCGCAGTCGGCACTAGTTGAAGTCTCTTCAGGGAAATAATCTTCACTGTGAGGACAGTGTTCCTTCTGAGACTGACGGCAGATATCGGCTTTCCTCCGTTTCTTCCGCCTATGCCGAGGTCGCAAATCATCCACTGACATAGGAACTGCTGAGGCGGAAGCATCCACCTCCATATAGTGGTCTGAGGGGGAGAGCCCTAGGGACCACTCTCTGCTGTGTTTCCTTCAGGTACCATGGTGGGAGCCTGGGAACAAAACGAGGAGGCGGCGGAAGAGAAAATCTCTGTCTAATGGGACGTGGCAAGTAAGATCTACAACGATCTTGCTGATACTGCCTCTGGAAGGTCCCACCAGGCAACGATACATTAATGGCGACGTCCTGAACCATAGGACACGATGTATTAGTCGCCGTCTCTACTCTCTCTTTCTGCTGACAGGGACACGGCAAGTCAGTCTGCACAGAGCAATCTACTATAAGTTGGGGCTCTGCCTGTGAATAGGCCTCCACAACGCTCACTGACATTACGTCACATGTCTCAGATCCTTGTGACTGAGGAACGTCCCTATCAAGAACGTGAGCTGGTACTGGTACAGAGGTGGCACCATCGAAACTTGCTAACGTTTCCTCCCGCGCACCCGGATGAAACAACATCTGAAAGTCTATGGTGCGGAGGTTAGCAAACCACCTCTGCAACTTGACGTCTGACATCTCCTGCCGACTGAGGAATGTATCCACCAAGGATATATGGTCAGTCTTCACAGCGAAGTGTCTATTCGCCAGAAAATATCTCAACTTCTGCGTGGCGTAATGGACAGCATACGCTTCTCTCTCGAAAGTAGACCACTTAGTCTGCGAGCGCGACAGCTTCTGCGAAAGGAAATATAATGGCTCTTCAACTGAGAGTCCATCAGAAGAGGAAGCTGTCTGCGCCAAACAGGCTCCAACCGCAACATTGGAGGCATCTGTATACACTGTAAGTGGCTTAGGCAAATCAGGATGCGAGAGAAGCGGTACCTTAGCAAGGCGATCCTTCAAAGACTCGAACACCATTTGACAGACTGGAGACCATTTGAACCTATGACCCTTCTTGGTGAGGTCTACTATGGGAGCCACAATCTCCGAAAAATGGGGAATGAAACGTCGATAGTAAATATACGTCCCCAGAAAAGAGCGCACCTCCTTCACATTCAAAGGAGACGGCATTTCGGCAATGGCTCTGACCTTCTCAGGAGATATGCCTGACTGACTTATGACATAACCGAGATACTTTGTCTCAGAGGCCGCAAAATGGCATTTTGATGGCTTTAGCTTGACCTTGTGCTCGCGCAATCGGTTGAATACCGCCTGAAGATCGCGAACATGGTCGTCGATCGTTCCATCGGTGAACACCAGTATATCGTCAATATAGGCTTGTGCAAACGTTCCTAAGCCTTGTAATACTGTGTCCATGAGTGCGACAAAGGTAGATGGTGCCCCTTTTAAATCAAAGCTCATGTAGTTGAAACAGAAAGAACCCAGATGACAGCTAAAAGCTGACTTCTGCTGAGCTTCTTTGGACAAGGGAATGCACCAAAAGCCACATCGAGCATCCAAAGTGCTGAAAAATTTGGCTTTTCCTATCGTGCTCAGGATTCCTCAATGCGTGGCAATGGATATGACAATGAACGTGTCACAGCATTGAGTGCACGGTAGTCGCAGCAGAAACGATGCGTACCATCTTTCTTAGTCACCAAGACAACTGGTGATGACCACTCTGAGATCGTGCGGGAAATTATTCCGTCACGCAACATATTCTCGACGCCCTTCTCTATTACCTCTCTACTCGCCAATGGAGTGCGGTAGGGTTTCCTGGAGATTGGCGGATGATCGCCTGTATCAATCTCCATCTGTACTGTCGAGGTATGCGAAATCTCGGAATCAGTCAAGGCAAAGACATCCTTGTTCTGTGTCAACAACCTGGATATTATGTCCTTGTGCACATCAGGGCACTGAACTTGTCGAACGATAGTCTCAGAATGACTTTCAGGTGTTGACTCCTCAGTACTAGAATCTTGCTGGATAGAGTCAACTGACTCCGTGAGTGGTGTCAATTTACCTAAAACACATCCACGCTTGAGCTCGATGTGTTTACTAGAATGATTAATTACTGTCAACACGGGATAGTGATTAGTGTGGAGCTCACATACTGAGTCTACCAACTCTGTCTCCGATTGTGACAGTAAGAATGGTGTCTCAATACCCTGAACCAAATAAGAATTTCCAGAGGGAAAATATGGTTGGGCTTTCAGTTTAAGAGGAGTAAGATTGACTGAACGTGGCGAAAGAAGAGAAGAACGCTGGACACGAAAATAGAAGCAATATGTGCATCTAACTCTAAAGGAATCTTCTTGTTATGTATGTTTAGTGTATTAGAATTGTAATCTATGATAGCACCAGAACGAGACAAAAAATCACGCCCAAGAATGGCAGAACTGTTCATGTTGCGAACAACATAAAAGCAATGAGAAACAGGGACTCCAGCAATAGAGATAGGTAGGTAAACTCTGCCAAGTACTCTCATGGAAGCTGCAGTAACAGTCTGCAGAGTAATTCTAGCGGGCAAGAGTTTAGGAGCAGAACATAAGGATCTGTATATAGAATCCTTGATAAGACAGACACTAGCTCATGTTTCTAACAATGCTCTAATTCTAAAAGTATCAATAGAAATAAGGACAGAAGTAGGAGTCGGGGGATTCGCAGCCACCGAGAGTAATGGTGTAGCATGCGAAAATGAGACTGACTGTTTGGCAGACTTAGATGGTGTAAAGATACGGTCGGACACATAGAAGCTATTCATGCGCCGACTTCTCAGTTTAAATGTGAGCGATCTTTTCTTACACTCTGCCTACAAAATCGGGCTATGTGACCTTTCTTTCCACAGTTATAACAAGATCTTGTGGTAGTGTACTCGCAGGTCTAGCCTTCTTGGTATTCGACCTCTGGTGGTCTGTCCTACCTTCTTCGAAGTGTGAAGGTGTCCGTCGAGATTTCTCCTGATGAGAGACTAACTGTACTCTCTGCGAATCCATACAAGGAGACTCTCTATGTGTCGTCACCTCAC
Source organism: Achatina immaculata (assembly GCA_009760885.1). Taxonomy (NCBI): domain Eukaryota; kingdom Metazoa; phylum Mollusca; class Gastropoda; order Stylommatophora; family Achatinidae; genus Lissachatina; species Lissachatina immaculata. The sequence continues at coordinate 74,686,189 of CM019702.1, forward strand.
TGGTCGGTCGAGAACCTGAAATAAAAGCCTGTCGGAACTACAACTAAGATTCACCGACTTCATAAGGTCATTTTCTTGTAAGGCTAACTCCACCGCCTGTGAAAATAGAACAGGTTTATCTCTTAATAATTTCACTTTTAATGGTCTAGAAAGTAAGTAGTGCATCTACAAACGACTGCACCATTTGCCTTTGCGCCAGCGGAGTTACCAATTCCGCCGCAGAGTAAGCAACTCTGGCTGCCTCACTGATACAATCAGCCAGCGCTTGAATGGACTCTCCAGGAGAATGTCTAGTAGAGGCTAGCATATGCCAGGCCTCCTGAGGAGTCTGCAGCACCCCATATCGTGCCAATAAAACAGATACGAACTCCTCCCATGTCTCTTGAATCTGGAGACACTGTTTGAAAAACTCTGCCAGCGAACCTGTGGTGCGTAAATACACCAAGTTCTTCTTACTGGGCACATCAGCATTCTGTATGTCCATGAGCTTATTAATCTCATCCAGCCATGGTTTCAATTTTGCTGGGTCCCCGTCGAACTTTGCTACAGCTGACATGACGTGGGAAAACCTCAAGTCATTGCTGATTTGGGACAAGGTATCTTGTAATAACCCCAGCAAATCTGACGTGGATGGATCTGAAGCCATCGTGCGTCTATCTGTAGTGCACCCTACCTATTGTCAATAAATAACACTTGAGTCAATATAATACAACCGTATAAGGTAATGTCAACAATTCTTCAAAGCAATGGCATATCAATTATCCACATCATGCACTAATGCCATACAACTATTAAACGTAGAAAAGAAATTCAATTAAATGCAATACCACGAACTAACTACAACTAAGTCCTATCTTAAATGGAATTCAACAATAATTCTATACACTGTCTCAAATATCACCATTAAATTAAACGTTCAATAAAGTCCAACAATGACACTAGAGAAGAATGTCCTAAAATGTATATTCCAAATATAAGTGAATCTAAAACGTCCTTGATCCTACACCACAAATAAAGAGCACATCCAACGACTGTCCATTTACAAGTGTCCACTTCTGTCTATCTGCCGAATAATCTCGTTTAAACAAAAAGTAGCAAAAGTTCATCAAGTAGCGATGTTCAGAATGTTCCTTCTTGCAGTAAAGCTAGAGACCCAAAGTAACTGCCGAAAATGCAGAAAACAGTTAATTTTGACAACATGTTACCTCCCCTGTCTGGGTGGAGCTGGTTGAGCAGTAACAAGGCTGTCTGGGTAGAGCTGGTTGAAATGTCGCTTGAAACAGCGCTCTGGTTGCTCACCGGATTCTAGTTCAGGCTCAGGCTCACTGGACTTGATTGCAGGCACAGGTAAACGTCAGTAGCTGCACGGCCTAGGCTCCAGGAACTAAATGTGGCGCAAACTTTCGGGCAGGCTGGACATCATCGCCGCTTTGAACAACTTCTACTATAGCTATCTCTAGATCTAAACCAAAATACAACTCCTTAACCAAAACTTGAAAACCACTGACGAAACATACTAGCAGCACATAACTGGGCTACAAAATACGTGCATGAACTGGTCAACGTGTAAACAAACCCACCTGAGTGGCCTGATTCGGCACCACTTAAAACAGTGTCCCGGTCACTACAAAATAGTGACACGGTACCCTAAAAACAGTATTCGTGCAGTACTTAAACAGTATTACTGCACTACTTAAAGCAGTGAGTCATTTCTTAATGTATTGATGTGACACGAAACTATTACATTCAAACGATGAGCATTAGGCTCGAAGATAACCAACATATGTCACAATGATATTCTCGCTGTAACGGGACAACCCAGGTAACACTGACTCCACTACTCATCCATACACTACATTGACCAGTTACAATTAATTCATTAACTCAACACCGATGATGCCACATACATGAATCCAAGAAATGACAGGATTCAGCAACAACAATGTAAATGTTTAATGATGAACTCCCATTTGTACTATGAGTGTTGTAACAATGTAGAGTGTAGAAAACTTGATGGATGCAATTACAAATGATTATCCAAACGAAACATAAGTCCGGGCGACTAACATCGCCATAGGAAGAAGTCATACATTCAACATTGTCCAAAAAAAAAACGTGGACAACTCGAGGCACAAATTTACATGGCTACTACAACAATATAACTTAAGAAAAGCAATCTAACACTACAACAATTTAACTTAAGAATATCTACCCCATCCTAGAGTCAATCACACAACCTCTCTCTACAACATTCTGACCAAAGACTAACTTTCTCAGCCCATGCACACCTCCGCTAAACTAAACCACGTGACTTAGAATTTTCTCGAACAACTTGCTTGGCATACAGTGATGAGTTGTGGTCTACCAGACCACAACCACAGGGTTATACACAATACAATATGTCCAGAATGTTATTCTGTTACACTCTGTTGTTCCTGACTTAATGAAAGTCACTGCCCTTTCACTGACGTATCGGTCTGTAATCATGAACCTACCCTCTTAGTGCTGTTCCTCTGTGACGTCTATTTGATCGCACGTTTACCAGTAAGATTTAATATAAATACAGTAATTTATATTTATTATATGTATTATGTAATATATAACAAAATAAGGGCTGCCGACACAACATTGCTGGTGCGGTTGTTAGGTTATCTGGTCAGTGTGGCAGAAAACTTGTGTTGCTAATTCTTCCACTGCTTCTGTTTCGGCCAGCTAGCCACCTACACTCTGTCTGTAACAAGTACATGTCTCTTAGCTGTCACAACCATTGCTCATGTGATTATTCAGATAGCCAGTTTCTAGTAACGTTTACGACCATTGCCCTGTGGTTGTGCAGATAGCCTCTCTATAACATGTACGGTTGTATAAACATATACTATTGAATAAACACAGGAGATTGAGACGGCTCGCATGTGGTATATACTTAATGGTGTATATTTCTCTCCTGAGAGATTTGCAGGGAACATGTTTGGTTCTTGGATTGGGGAATAATATATAGCAGAACATACTTTGAAAAAGTAAATAACCAAGAAATAACTGTGTTTAGCTGAAGCTCATCGCTGTTTGTCGTTGTTTATTTTCATTGTACTCGCCCTTGAGTTCATGCTTAACTCAGGAGTTGACAAGATGTTGACTCTTAAAAATGTTGAAGTTATATGGGGGTTAGTAAGCATAAAAACATGCCTGGAAACTTGAGAAGCACTGTAGTCAGTTAGTTACTGTGAAATGATGGTGTAGCTGTAGTGCACCCCGTGATAACGCTGGGGTATTGTGCAAGTTCAATCAATTCCTACGGCAGTAGCAATAGTTCAGTGTGGTCATATATTGATTGTTTCATCTGAGGTATCACACGCCGTATTTGGCCCATCTTGGCTGTCTCTATCATCATCCTGCGACGTGTAGTAAAATGTGTTTGTTTATGACGGCGATGACTGCTTCAGTGATCTCCACGTGCCACTTTAGTGTTCGTGTTCCTTGGTTTCCTGAAAAGAGAATATTATTTCAGGAATCGTGTCAGCTTCTTTACTAGTGACGTTCATTCCCTGCAGATGGTCTTCGTCATTCATAAAGTGTTGGCGCAACTGGTTCCGGTTTCTGTCATACTGCGCACTTAGATATGTTGTATACTTTCGGTCACATTTATATATATATATATATATATATATATATATATATATAATTCTCTGTTGTGCTTTAATTTTTATATATATTAGGGTACAGGAGATGTTTGTATGTTCTTATAGGATTCTTAACTGTATTTGGTCTGTGATCTGTTCTTCACTCTAAAATGTATAAACTAGAAAAAAAAGTAGGATCAGCTTTATTACTTAACTATATTATTTTATAATCGTTAACTAATAAAGCTGTCCCTACTTTTGTCCTACTTTATACATTCTGGTACCACATCTTTGCTGCAGTGCTTCGTGTATAGTTGTATACTTAAATACTAACCATTGTGTGTTCTTCACTCTGTCCTAAGTCTAATTCATTTTTACACATCAAAACATTACAATAAAGAAGAAAACACAAATGAACAATTCTTCATCATGGATCAACAGTTCTATGATATGAACACGAAAAACAGACATCGCCCTGTATCCATTTCCTTCAGTATTTTTGTATTGCTTCATAAAAATATCAACAATGGAATAACGGAAATCAAATTAACACCTTTACGTGTTATGGGGTTAACATGTTTACAACGCAATCGTCCTATACACAAACTCCAAGTAAATCTCCAAGTATCAGCTTTAATGACTGAATGCCTGGTTATAATAAAATGAACTAAGAGGCAAAAAATATATAGCAAAAATGCATATGCACAAATTTCAATGATACGCATGTTATGTTATATAAAACCATAAACGAGAACAAGATGTTCTCAGATCCCTCGGCACCTTACTACGTGCTCAACGTACAAATTTCCGAACTATTAATATTCTCTCCCATCTCCTTTATATACAGGATCAGTCGATACGGATTTTACTTGGAAATGTGCACCCCAGAGCTGACCATTTCCTGATGTTATTTGTGTGTGTGTATGCTTATGGTGTTGAAAGAAAAAAAAAGCTTGGGTTTAATAATCTGTCCTTCCTGTCTCTTTAAGAGGTTAAACCCATAATATGGGAAAGTGCTAATTTGATTTTACTTATTCCATTGTTGTATTTTTTGTATGTGAAGAAATCTTAAATGTGGAAAATAAATTTAAGTTTAATAGTCTGTCCTATTTCCTACATGCAAGAAAAAACAGATAGCCTATCTTCACTGGCTAGCAAAATAGGACTTGAAATTAACAAGGACAAAACAAAGATAATGAAAATTCCCATCAATCAAAATGGAAAAATACACATAGAAGGGACAGATATTGAAGAAGTCAATCAATTTGCATACCTTGGCAGCTACATAGACAAGGATGGTGACACTAGAAAGGAAGTTAGGATCAGAATTGCAAAAGCAGCATCAATCTTCAAGAATCTTGAGAACATATGGAATTCAAAAGTTATAAGCACAAAAACCAAGTTAAGACTATTCAATTCAAATGTAATATCCACCCTCATTTATGCATGCGAAAGCTGGAAAACAACTAAAGAAATAGAAAAGAAATTAGACTCTTTTGAAAACAAATGCCTAAGGAAAATACTCGGCATCAAGTGGAATGAATTCAAGAACAATGCAGAGATAAGACAGATGACTGAACAACAACCAGTCTCACGGGTGATCAGGAAAAGGAGATGGACATATGTTGGTCACTTGATGAGAAGAAATGATCAGAGAATCCCAAAACAAGCTATCAAGTGGAACACAACAGGCCGAAGAAAAAGGGGCAGACCGCGTGAAACTCTAAAGAGGACATTATTAAGAGAGGCCAAGTTAACAGGCATAACATCCTTTGATGAGGTTGAAAGACTCGCCGAAGACAGGAAAAATTGGCGAACTACTTTGCGAGCCCTATGTGACGTCTAACGGCACGGGAAGGATATAAGATATAAGATAAGATAAGATTTCCTACAACACCGTGCTATGCATATGTCTTATATATATATATATATATATATAAGTACTTTCTTTATAACGGGACTATACTATACTATGATCTGTTCGGTTACTGCACCACTTTTAACAATGTGTTGAATTGTCTTCTGCTTAATTATAAATCACATGTACATCGAATATTATAAACAATATATAAACAGTAGAAAATTAATATTATTTTAATCAGTTCCACCAAGAACAAATTGAGGTCATGGTTAAATGTTTCTTTCTTTTATACGTTTATTCCAGTTTTATTTCTTGTATATCAAACATACGATGTTAAATTGTAACCTTGTTTCCTTATTTGTTTCCGATGTATAATTTTTCTGATTACGAATCAGTTGTATCCTGTTAATATAGTTAACATTATTGTTGTGTGAGGATCTCTTCTTAGTCACTGTTGTATATCCAAGCTGATAAAGGAAATCAATATTTTTCATTGTTCACTAAATTAAACAGTTACTAAGATTGTTTAGACTTAAATTTGGTTTCATTAATACAGAAAATCTTGTGGAACGCTTCCCTGTACTTACTACTCATGTGATAGTAAATACAAATATTCATGGATGAATTGACAGATTCCATAAGTATTCCGATCCCTCCAATCACAATGCCCGTGTTGATGTAATTACCTCCTGGAGTTAGACCTGGTTCGAACACAACTGCTAAGATTATGATGGTAGTTGGAACAAAGCACACGATAAACAGTGTGGAAATCATCACAGCCATCTTTGCCACTTTCTGGTTACGGTTAGAGATGGTTTCAGTATTACTGATTCTTGCAGATACTTTACGCCATTTTGATTTTCTGTTCAGCTCAATGACCAATATCACTGTACACACCACAATCACTACAAACGCAGCAACAGGAAGGAAAAAACTGTTGAAAGCGAAGAACACTTTCTCAACCTTTTCTTTACCGGTCGATGAAACTAGGACAAGAATGGTGCGATTTCTTTCCGGGAGAAACATCATGTCCAATCTGTTGACGACGTATACAGGACAAACAGTAACAATTAAAGCGATGTAAGTGAAAACAATGATGACAGACGTCCGTTTTTGTGTGATCATACCTTTCACCTGCAAAAAGAAATTAGTAGAGTTGCATGAGTATGCTTCCATTTTTAAAAGAATAATGAAAAGACGAACGAATCCAGAAATAAATCGCAGATGTACATAATAATATGAGAGATTACAAATTAGAAACGAACTTTATCTAAAGACAGCAATTGATCTCCAAAGTCTCAAAATAACAGACTGCTAATAGGATAGGAATGTTAGAGTTTGTCAGTTGAGGGAAATGTGCTAAGATCTCCATCACGAGATGTCAAGACGTTTATGGACGCCAATGAACCTCACTTCCTATCCGATATTATTCATTTTGTGAAACAGTCTTGACAAACACACAACCAGAAAATGTTTCATTTTTTCAGCTACACTAGATATGTAGCATAGCCTTGTAAGTAATGATTATAGTTATTATTATTATTATTATTGTTATTATTATTAGTGGAATGATCAGGTATATAGTTAGGAGGGTATTGGGTGGCAGGATGGTGGATCAAACGGCGACAAAGAAGGTATAGTTAGAGGAGCGAGGAACGGATACTCGGTACTTCAAAGACCTGATCAAAGGTAAAACCGTATCGATAGATCTGATAGATCGTGAGAGTGGTCCAGTTCTAGAGGTGCGACTTCGCGCGCACATGCAGTAGCCCAGGGGGAACAATTGACCAGTAGATCAGAGAACGGACTAGGTCCCGAAGCGGATAACATGAAAGAGATGGTGGACTTGTTTAATTGGAGGTAGCAATTGGACAGACGGAGATGAAAGCGACTAACGTGTATAGGGGTGTGGCTAACTCTAGGACGCTAGTTGCGACTGGTTGTGGGCAACAAAGGATGACCCAATGACCCGATGACCCAATGACCGATACAACAATTGGAGGCGTGGTCTATGGAACGGAATTTACGAATATAAAAGGATGCAGATTCAGGCAGAGAAGAGAGAGGAGAGCAGATGAGGATTCAGGAGGCAGGGGGAGGTGCAGGCAGCTGCAGGTAGACAGATTAGGACTCAGCTGCAGGTTCTGAGAGAGGAGGAGAAAGAGAGAGAGACGCAGAGAGGAGGGGAAGAGGCATTCAGCAAGAGAAATGTAGAGATAGAGACATAGTGTTAGATTGAACTAGTGTAGCAAGAGATCGTACAGTAATTGTTACCAAGAGCTTTTGTATTACTGAATATTGTGAACGCTGCTTAAATACTGCTTGTAGAATTATGAGGATTATGATATTGTGATTTTGTGAGATTTCGTGCTACTATGATGAAAATAATGAAATGTGTATAATCTTGCCTATGCCTATTATTACAAGTGATGTTATCAATTTTAAGTCAGGATAATGCTTGTCACAATACACGATTTCTGTGAACTGTTTATGAGACTTGATCTATTGAAATGTTTGAGAATGATCGACGTGTGATGTACCAAGGTGAGATGTGATGGTAGTTGGAACAAAGCACACGATAAACAGTGTGGAAATCATCACAGCCATCTTTGCCACTTTCTGGTTACGGTTAGAGATGGTTTCAGTATTACTGATTCTTGCAGATACTTTACGCCATTTTGATTTTCTGTTCAGCTCAATGACCAATATCACTGTACACACCACAATCACTACAAACGCAGCAACAGGAAGGAAAAAACTGTTGAAAGCGAAGAACACTTTCTCAACCTTTTCTTTACCGGTCGATGAAACTAGGACAAGAATGGTGCGATTTCTTTCCGGGAGAAACATCATGTCCAATCTGTTGACGACGTATACAGGACAAACAGTAACAATTAAAGCGATGTAAGTGAAAACAATGATGACAGACGTCCGTTTTTGTGTGATCATACCTTTCACCTGCAAAAAGAAATTAGTAGAGTTGCATGAGTATGCTTCCATTTTTAAAAGAATAATGAAAAGACGAACGAATCCAGAAATAAATCGCAGATGTACATAATAATATGAGAGATTACAAATTAGAAACGAACTTTATCTAAAGACAGCAATTGATCTCCAAAGTCTCAAAATAACAGACTGCTAATAGGATAGGAATGTTAGAGTTTGTCAGTTGAGGGAAATGTGCTAAGATCTCCATCACGAGATGTCAAGACGTTTATGGACGCCAATGAACCTCACTTCCTATCCGATATTATTCATTTTGTGAAACAGTCTTGACAAACACACAACCAGAAAATGTTTCATTTTTTCAGCTACACTAGATATGTAGCATAGCCTTGTAAGTAATGATTATAGTTATTATTATTATTATTATTGTTATTATTATTAGTGGAATGATCAGGTATATAGTTAGGAGGGTATTGGGTGGCAGGATGGTGGATCAAACGGCGACAAAGAAGGTATAGTTAGAGGAGCGAGGAACGGATACTCGGTACTTCAAAGACCTGATCAAAGGTAAAACCGTATCGATAGATCTGATAGATCGTGAGAGTGGTCCAGTTCTAGAGGTGCGACTTCGCGCGCACATGCAGTAGCCCAGGGGGAACAATTGACCAGTAGATCAGAGAACGGACTAGGTCCCGAAGCGGATAACATGAAAGAGATGGTGGACTTGTTTAATTGGAGGTAGCAATTGGACAGACGGAGATGAAAGCGACTAACGTGTATAGGGGTGTGGCTAACTCTAGGACGCTAGTTGCGACTGGTTGTGGGCAACAAAGGATGACCCAATGACCCGATGACCCAATGACCGATACAACAATTGGAGGCGTGGTCTATGGAACGGAATTTACGAATATAAAAGGATGCAGATTCAGGCAGAGAAGAGAGAGGAGAGCAGATGAGGATTCAGGAGGCAGGGGGAGGTGCAGGCAGCTGCAGGTAGACAGATTAGGACTCAGCTGCAGGTTCTGAGAGAGGAGGAGAAAGAGAGAGAGACGCAGAGAGGAGGGGAAGAGGCATTCAGCAAGAGAAATGTAGAGATAGAGACATAGTGTTAGATTGAACTAGTGTAGCAAGAGATCGTACAGTAATTGTTACCAAGAGCTTTTGTATTACTGAATATTGTGAACGCTGCTTAAATACTGCTTGTAGAATTATGAGGATTATGATATTGTGATTTTGTGAGATTTCGTGCTACTATGATGAAAATAATGAAATGTGTATAATCTTGCCTATGCCTATTATTACAAGTGATGTTATCAATTTTAAGTCAGGATAATGCTTGTCACAATACACGATTTCTGTGAACTGTTTATGAGACTTGATCTATTGAAATGTTTGAGAATGATCGACGTGTGATGTACCAAGGTGAGATGTGATGATAATAGAACATTCAATAATAACAATAATAATGAACAATATAAATGAACCAAAACATTGTTATAGATACAACACCAGAGACTACTATGATAATCACTGAATAAATAGAAATTATATGATTCTTATTCTTCTTCCGCATATATTTCTAAATACCAATCGATCTTTCAGTTGAAGACGGATCGCTTCCAGAAGCCCCACAGCCGGCAGCATTTCTTAAGTTATTTTTTTAACATCCATGTTCATCTTCTGTGTGAAGAGTATGAAGATGTGCAAGCTAAAGATATAAAATCAACAATTAGATGAATTCAGATGTTTCTCATTTCTCTGAAATAATTTCTGAACAAAAGTATTTATTTATTTATATGCACCCACAGGCAGTTTTTCAGCTATTTTCGTCACACTTAATAACAACATTAACACAGAGTAAGTGGGGCACCTTGTCAGTGTCACAGGTTTTGATAAACATAGCTAGAATATACAGTTTACTCCATATACACTACACAGTAATTCAAACTATGACCAGCGCTGCCCGTTCCCACTAATCCCGTGTGCTACTTTCACTCATGAAATAGTCAGCAGAGGAAATTGAAATGAAAAGAGCGAGAAGGAACATGTAATCTAAATTTTTTAAAAAAAGTTTCGGGGCACAATGGATTTGGTCTGGTTGACGAAAATAGGAGGGGAGGGGGGGGCCTGGGGTGGCAAGCACCTAGAAAATTAGAACCTCTGCATTACAACCTTTAACGGCGCAGTGATACACAGGCACCTCTCTAGCGTGACGAAAGCGGTGATCCAACTGGTGATTCTGGCGAAAGTAAGATGTGGTAACGCGTTAGTTAGGTAGATAACTCCCAGTGGCTCGAAAGGTAGATCTGCTAGACTGACAGCTGGTGTATAGAATACGTTCGTCAAGATCATAGAGGTAAGAGACCCGAGGTCAGACACTGACAAACCTATATAAGGATAACCAAAAACAACACGCATCTGTAAAACTTCTTAAATGATATTTAAATGTGGCATGGCATCGTTATTATATTAGTCGCACTTGCACATTTTACGATATAATAGTATTTGAATGGTACAGTCTTTTGCAAACGTTTAAGGACATTTTTTTTTTCTATGAGATTTCAGGCACATGCGTCACATCTTCCCCACATTTCGCAGTTAAGTGTCGATATTGCATCATATGATTTGTGGAGTAATGGCAAGCGTTCGGGCGTCAGTCCACTTCTGGTTTTCATGCTGAGAAGTTGTATACATGTTTTATGCGTAGTTAGAAATAGGGAAAAGCCATCATTAAGTCAAGTCAGAGGACGGTAATTGTGACTTTATGTCATGAAGGATACACTGCACGTGACATAATCAGAAAAGTGAATGTTAGCAAGACTGCCGTTTATAAATTGATATTGAAACTTGGAGATATTGGAGAATTCAACGATAGAAAAAAATGGCCGCCAGCGGAAAACAACCCCACATGATGACAACATTCTCCAAGGAGATTGTGCATGAAAATCAGGGCCTTCTACGCTCAGAACGGACAGACATTAATGTCAGTACTGTTCCCAATGTCTCAGTAAAGATTTTGAATTAAAATCATATAAACCTGCACAAAATATACTAGACTTACTAACCTCGTTATTGAAAATGAAAAGATCTGAGATTGCTAAGCGTAATCAATCATGGGCCGCTGAAAACTGGAATCAAGTTCTTTTTTCTGATGAATCAACTGTAAGCAAATTGCCTCACGTGTATCAATTGTTCAGCGACCAAAAAGTTAAACGATTTCATGACAAAAACGCCATTATCTTCGAGAGACACCCTCAAAGTCAGTTGGTATGGGTGCATTGTCAAAATCTGGTACTGCTTCGTTATTCTTTTTTTCCGAAAGGGAACTACAATGAATGGTCCTCGTTATGTGTAAATGCAAGTAGACAATCTGGTAACCCATGTGAAACTGCAGAATCGCTTAATTTTCATGCAAGATGGCGCCCTATGCCATTTATCCAAGGCTGTGAAGGGCTACCTGAGAAGTAGCAAACTTACTGTGCTTGACTGGCCGGGTACCTGAGAAGTAGCAAACTTACTGTGCTTGACTGACCGGGTACCTGAGAAGTAGCAAACTTACTGTGCTTGACTGACCGGGTACCTGAGAAGTAGCAAACTTACTGTGCTTGACTGACCGGGTACCTGAGAAGTAGCAAACTTACTGTGCTTGACTGACCGGGTACCTGAGAAGTAGCAAACTTACTGTGCTTGACTGACCGGGTACCTGAGAAGTAGCAAACTTACTGTGCTTGACTGACCGGGTACCTGAGAAGTAGCAAACTTACTGTGCTTGACTGACCGGGTACCTGAGAAGTAGCAAACTTACTGTGCTTGACTGGCCGGGTACCTGAGAAGTAGCAAACTTACTGTGCTTGACTGACCGGGTAACAGTTCTGACTTCAACTCCATAGAGAACGTGAAGACCCGTTTTAAAGGATAATGTTGCAAGAAAAACAAACTCCCAAGTTGTGATTGAAGCAATAAGGTACATGTGGTGCAATGACATGTCATGTGACTGCCGAAAATCCCTATTAGACAGTATGCCACATTGTATTCTATCTGTAGTAAAAACAAAGGTGGCCATACCAAGTACTGGTATCAATGTTTTTTCTTGAAACTTTTGTGAATATTAATCCCCTGTGTTTTTTTTTCTTCAAATATCTTCCGAACTGGATTATTTATTTACAGCTGTGAAATTTCAAGAAAATGACATATGATCTTTGACTTTTGCAAACGAATGTATTTACATTGAAACATTAATTGTCTGTATCGATATGAAAACCATATGTCATTGATTTAAATCATGAAAAGCATGTTGAACAAATATCAGACTTCTTTCACAGTTAGTTCTTCTACTGAGAAATGAGCATGTTCTGCTTGAAAGTTTCAAACTAGTAAATGAATGTAAACTCTAATTTATGTTTGATCGAAAATAAACACACAACTAACAAACTAACAGTATCAATTCAGTCAGCCCTTTTAATCCACATTCTGGAAATGCGACATGCATACATAAACATGCATGGTGTATAATTTAGTTTTATAATGTATTGAAGGTAAAAAAGTTGATTAAAATTTAGTATTAAATTCAGTAGTATTGAAAACCCAAGGCGAATCCGGCAAAAAGGATATTGTTGATGAATTTGTCAATGTATGCATCAGCAGCAGGGCATCTTGTTTACAATCGAGAAGCCTTTAAGAAATTTGTTAGAGAAGCAAAGTTCCAAAAGAGACATGCAAGAGAATGAATGAACCAAACGTGGTGAAATCAATCCGTGTGACTGTAAATGAGCAGTTAAAATGGCGTGTGCAGATCTCTTCATCTTATTCGAATTATGCGATTATCGAAGTGTCTTTTCACATATTTCACACGGTTTACACCTTCTAGCTTATTACACAGCTTCATCATCCTGTGTCATCCACCCTGTGGAGGTTGCTCTGCCGTGTATTTTAACAGTACATCCAGGTAAAGCTGATTGTTCTCTATTTCTTTATGTTGCCTTCAATGTGTAGCCTTGTTTTCTTCTTTATTTGCTTCAAGTACTCCTTCTGTTATGGCTTTCGTTTTTGTGTTATGTCTATTTTACCTGTTTAGAGCTTTGTTTTTTTTTACATTTCACCCCTTATCCAAATGCATCAATAACGTTTTATGATATATATATATATATATATATATATATATATATATAATTTACTTTTTGCCATTACATTCAGAAATAGACAGTTGTCTAATCAATCTCACCTAGAAGACTAATATTAACAGGATCCTTAAAACCTTGCTTGATAAAACAGATGATATTAAGAATATTTGTCACTGTGCCAAAAATATTGATCGTCTGGCACAAAACCGCGTATATGATCCACTTACAAATTAACGTAACTCCTAAACTTAAATCTGGAAACTCCTGAACTGTGATGTCTTTGTTATATGATAGTGTTGTCTCCAAGCTCCACATTTTGTTTGCCTTGCTGGGAGAACTTTTATAAAGTTTTCTTTGTTTTTTTTCTGAATGGTAGCAGACCGTATTCTGGTCACCTTGATCTTTATTTCTTGTCAGTTTCAAAGATCAATATTGTTATTCTGTGTTCAGTTCACGATTTAGGGTTCTTGCCTAGACATTGTGATGTTCCTCGTCTCCCTATTTCAACATTTATTCTTTCTCTTCTTGAAAAATAAATGTGATACTTTCACTGTTCGCTTTATTGTGATCTATTAAATTATTTGTCATATGCTGCAAGTAACATTTTAACAAAACATTAACAAAACAAAAAAAAAAAGAAACATGTTCAGAATATTTCACGGTGTAATTTCCCGCGTAGTGCTAAAGTCTCTGTAGTGAGATCGGTTAAACCCATCGTGCTGACCTAGAACAAGACTGAGTAAATATTTGTAGACTTCTCTGCCAAGCTAAATAAACAGAAGGGTATGATTCTGAATGAATGTGGCATTTATTTCCTACCATAAAAATGTATGTGCATTATTAAGTAGAACTGAACAACAGTCTATTAGTTATTATCTCCCATGTTTTTGTTTAGAAGCAACAGTTTATAAGTGTCACGTCAAACGAAGAATAACCGGGTTTGTGCAAGTAAAATTACAATAGCCACTAAACAAAAACTAATGTGGCACGCCCTTTGGTAGACAGCTTAAATAATCCCATAGTTATAACTGTTCTTGTCACATGACATATTAGACAGGTAAAATCGCAGCTGTTTTAATGTTTGCTGGCTCTTTTACGTCGTTAAATTCCAGGCATTTAGTTGAACTCAACGTCCTGAGTATTATTACATCTATTGTCAGGTATAACTCATATTAATAAAATGTCTGGCGCAAATCATTATTTTAATGATCTGTTGAATAGAAAATAAATCATGGATGTCAGGTTGGGGTATAATTCTGTATTTCTGACACATTATTCCACTGAAATATTCACTGGTCATTTTTTTAGGTTTAATCATTACCATTTTACCTGTATAATAAGAATATCATACGACATTTCGAAGAATACATCCATGAATAATAATGACCCCTTCTTTTGTTACAAGTACGTTTGCTCTAGTTGAACTCTGGCTGTTCCAGGGAGAAATAAGCTCATGCAGTAATGAGCTACATATTTATGTCAAATACCGTGTGTTTTCTTCTCCAAATGAAGCGAGGCTGATGTTACTGTCTACTAGCAACATGAGGCGCTGTCCGCTGATTCGAAGGGAAAGTATTTCTTTCCGTGTTATCTAAGTTGCGAGCTAAGTTGTGTAAATGAATACATCATCAATGTTTCAATGAGTAAAGTGTTTAGTACTGATTGTTTCATGCAGTGTGGGCTGTTGTTCTATAATGTTGAAAATAAAGGGCCGTTGACTCAATCCCACAGCGTCTTGGGATCAACAGGACAAAGGATGTTAGCACGTTGATAGAACAATCTGAGCTTATAATCAGTTTCTCCTTTGTTGTCCCTAAAGAAATATGGCTCAACAGTTTAGAGGCCCCGATTATGTACCAGACTGCCATGTTCTAATAATGCAATGGCTTTATGTTCATTGATAAACCCTAACAGATGAAAGTGATCTTTGTCAATAAATTGTGTGATCTTTATCAATAAACTGTTCAAGATCTATATTTCTGTTCCTAGCAAGACAAGCATAGGGAAACAGAATTCAACCATGCTTTCTTTTCTCTGTTGAGAAGTTATTGAAGAATTTGGAGTTTGATGAAAAGAGATCTCCTTCAGCAAAAGGTCTAAAAAGTTTTGTTTTTTTTTCTACGTGCCTAAAATGCAGACCAGCTGGTAGTACAAGCCTAGTCCATTGCGCTTGAAAATTTCTCTCATTCTCCGTAGGTTCTCTCGAAGTTGATCATACACGACAGCACCGTTCTCCGAGAATGAAAATGACAATGGTGGTAAACACTGAAAGAACGTCTAAGTGGACACCGCATTTCCTCAGTCTGTTTTTGCTCTTATAGTAATACTCGTAACCAGCAGATCTCGTGTGATGTAGCAAGGTCCAAACATCCATTGCGATTATGGCGTCATCTCCTTCTCCCTTCGCCAGTCTCCGAAATACTAACCTACTTCATCAACGACTGATCATGAATAAGTGAAGACATGCACCGATCCAGTATTTGGACAAATGCCTGTGTCAATGCCCACATACAAACAAAAAAAAACACAAGTGAAAACTTGAAATAGTAAATGAAGATTGAACACCTTAATATTTGGTTTCTTCCTACGAAAAACATCCCAGAATATGCCCAGAGAGATCCATATACACAAATTAGAAGCATGGGATTAGCTGAGAAATAAAAAAAGGTATGTAATGTCATGCCACAGATTTCACAAATACCGAATGACTATTACCCAGTTCGCGCAATTAATGCCTGTGATAAAACAATATAAGGTGGAGGTTGGTGAAGGAAGGTTTAGAATAAGGTTCATTGAAAAGGAAAGCCGGCTCGCACAGTTTGCTTTAAAAGCCAGCCATCCCACCTCTCAGGCGGCTACAGAATTAAGATTTTTTAAAGTGCTGAGAACTTGAACGCGAAATTTCATTCGGCCAAAACCAGAAAATGCGACGAAATGAGTAGGGCTAAGACAAGGAAGCTGGGAATCAAGAACAGGCTTAGGAACATAGAAAATAGATCATAGATAAGAAATAAGTAGAAATGTGATGTAGCTCAAAGAATACTGAACATCTCTTAATTCCAACTGTCTGAAGATATCCTTACTAAAAAAAATAGGGTACTATTCCGGATCTTTCCGAAATAGTTCATCACTTGACATAAATTATAATTTTCCTTGGTGATATCACTGTCAAAAATACCTGACGATGTTTGTCAGAGCCTTCTTGATATGTCGTTCAGATGCACGCGAAGCCAATCTCCCAAGCGTGATTCGGTCTCACCTTCATTGTTAACATCACAGTGGCTGCACGTAATGGAATAAACGGCAAGTTCTTATCTTGTCTGTATGCTAAAGGTGTGGATTACGCAAAGCGTTCAGGATTATCTAGATCCGCCTTTGAGGAATGGAGATGGCCAGCCAGAATGTTCTTTATTGCCAAACTGTGGTGATGGTCCGGTAATTACCAGTTTCACTCTGAGCTGTAAGATGATTTTAGAGTGACGGTTTTTTGTCCAGAGATTTGGCTGATACTCTTTCATGAAGAATTGAGAGCATGTTTCGTATATAACTTAATCATCCACTGGGCTTGATCGTGATAATCGGCATTTTGAAGACATAAACCTCGCATCTGAGATGGACAAACAGGGATAATGCCCTTGCTTGATCTGGGGTGAAAGGAGAAGAAGAGAAAGCTGTCAGAATCAGCGGGCGTGTTGTAGACTTAGACTGAAGCTGTTAGTGACGGCAATGTTGAGAAGAGAGTTTACAGACGGTACAGAAGTTTACAAAAGTCAGTTTTACTCCAGGCTAGTTTAATCTGCTAGTTAAGCGAAATATAAATGTAACATTTCTCAGTAGAATACCGTGGTCGAATTTTTTTTATTACAAACAAAAGTATTCGAGAGTCGTATTTGATGTTTAGCAAGTAAAGATTTAAAATCTTATTTTGTGACGTCGTTATATAATATTTCATGTTAACGAAGTTATTACCTCGTGGATATGTTATATAATATACCATGTTAACAAAGTTATTACCTAATGGATATGCTATCTAATATACCATATTAACAAATTTATTACCTCGTGGGTATGTTATCTAATATACCATGCTAACAAAGTTGTTACCTCGTGGATATGTTATCTAATATACCATGCTAACAAAGTTATTACCTCGTAGATATGTTATCTAATATATAATGCTAACAAAGTTATTACCTCGTGGATATGTTATCTAATATATCATGCTAACAAAGTTATTACCTCGTGGATATGTTATCTAATATACCATGCTAACAAAGTTATTACCTCGTGGATATGTTATCTAATATACCATGCTAACAAAGTTATTACCTCGTAGATATGTTATCTAATATACCATGCTAACAAAGTTATTACCTCGTAGATATGTTATCTAATATACCATGCTAACAAAGTTATTACCTCGAGGATATGTTATCTAATATATCATGCTAACAAAGTCATTGCCTCGTAGATATGGTATCTAATGTATCATGCTAACACAGTTATTGTCTCATGAATATGTTTTGTCAGTGTGGATTATCCAAGCTGATAAACACAACACATATTTTCTCACTGTCGAATACTTCATACAGTTGTTACGAATTTTTAAACCTGTATCTGCTTTCACGAATACAGAAAATCTTGTGGAACGTTTCTCTGTACTTACTACTCATGTGATAGTAAATAAAAATATTCATGGATGAATTGACAGATTCCATAAGTAATACAATCCCTCCAATCACAATACTCGTGTTGATGTAATTACCTCCTGGAGTTAGACCTGGTTCGAACACAACTGCTAAGATTATGATGGTAGTTGGAACAAAGCACACGATAAACAGTGTGGAAATCATCACAGCCATCTTTGCCACTTTCTGGTTACGGTTAGAGATGGTTTCAGTATTACTGATGCTTGCAGATACTTTACGCCATTTTGATTTTCTGTTCAGCTCAATGACCAATATCACTGTACACACCACAATCACTACAAACGCAGCAACAGGAAGGAAAAAACTGTTGATAGCGAAGGAAACTTTCTCAACCTTTTCTTTACCGGTCGATGAAACTAGGACAAGAATGGTACGATTTCTTTCCGGGAGAAACATCATGCCCAATCTGTTGACGTCGTAAACAGGACAAACAGTAACAATTAAAGCGATGTAGATACACACGATGATGATGTATACTCGAGTTTTTGTTATTATATCTTTTACCTGCAAAACAGAAATAAAATTAGTCAGTAGAGTCACACACACTTGAAGAAGCTTTGTTGTGCAATGAAGCAACAGAAGGAACAGAAACAGCACTTGCAGATAATAAGATGACATTACTGAAATAACAAAAAGTAATGCATAATATAATATTTCGGCAAAATACCTTCGTGAGAAATAGTATAAATGGCAACATAAGAAAAATACACCCCGTTTTTTTAATTCATAAGACACGGCGATTATTTGTGGTGACATTTCGGCTGTGCGAAAAAGAGCGGTTTTCATGAAATCAAATGTTTATGTGATAAGACCAATGTTGTCTGGGTTGTCTGAATCCAACATCGTGTTAAGGGCACACTTCTACTTCCATAAATATGTTTGCAATTGCCTTCAAACTTGTTTCACGGATTAGCTTTAGGAGAATTTTTTGTACAGTTGTATACACACATACATAGTAACACACACATAATAAAACGGTATGGAAGTGGAAGAAAAGATATAAATATCTCCAGACAACAGGGTATATTTCTTATATCCTATTGATAATCTTCGCACTTTCGTTCGACTTTTAACATTTTCCGGCTTACATATTCTCTGTATCCAATACCCACAGGACCGGATATTCCATTATATACTAATAAACTGTCAATATAGTCTAGAGAAGTGTTCGCAAAGTACCAGTTGAGTAACTCAGTCTAGCATGTTGAAATCTACAAAAGTAGGTATAGGAGATGAAAGATCACATAGAATCCACCTTTCCCCAAATCAGATAGTAGTCAGTTGCGACAATGTTCATCTTCACTATTGTTTAGGGTTCTGGTCGTGTTGTTTCTTTCCTACACTACCTTCGAAATCTGCCTCAGGGACAAATACTTCTTTAAACACAAACTTGGTTCAGTCACACGCTGCCCTTGTCGCCTTTTCTCACATAAGGAAAAGAAACGCCCCCCCCCCCCCCGGCACCAAAAATTGCACACACTCAGTCAGTGTCAGTCAGTCAGTCATTTGCATGTCCCTTACGGAACTTTGCCTCCCTAACAACTCTCCTGTTAGCAATTGTTAGCAAGATGCCCTGCTGCTGAGGCATCCATCTGCAGATCATCAACGATGTCTTGCAGACATCTTCGCCTTTGTCTTCCTTTCTTTTTCCCATTATGAACCCTTTCAAGACGGTCTTCTCTAAGTTCTCAAGACGTTTAATGTGTTCAAACTATTTAAGTCTTCTCTGTTTAATTCTCTTTACTAGCCAGTCTTCTTCAATATTAAGTCCTTGTAGTTTCTATATATGTGTTCTTTTTTGTATCCATGAAATGTGAAGAACTCTTCTGTAGCATTTACATTCAAAGGCATTTATGTGTTTCTCAGCTATTTTGTTAAGTGTCCAGGTCTCACAAGCATATGTTGCGATGGAAAAGATGCATGCCTTTAAAAATCTTATTTTGTATATATACATGTTCCTCTCAACAGCTTCATTGCATCTGCTGAAGAGCGATAGATATCATCCGTTTAATTTACTTCATTGTATCTCCATTATTAGTTAGTAATGATCAAAGATATTCAAAACTCTCAATCTCTTCCAATTTTTCTTCATTGATAAATATTTCTGCTGTCTTATTTGTGTTGTCAGTTGTCATCAATTCAGTTTTCTTCGTATTAAGATAGATGTTGTGCTCTTCACTATTCTTACAGACTGACATAATACGCTTTTCCTTTTTTTTTTTTGTATTGCGGACAGTAATACATTGTCATCAGCATATCTATTCTCTGGTATTTCGTAACTTCCAATTTTTATGACATCGTAATATTCTTTGTTTACATCTTCTCTAACATTCCCCATTATATTTTCAATATAAAAGTTAAATAACTAAGGTAACAGTATGAACCCCTGACGGACAACGAAGTTGTTGTTTCACCATATTTTATCACTACTGCCTATTGGTCTAGATATAGCAGTGATATTAATTGTATCAAATGTGTGGAAATCCCATATGTTTCCAGTCGGTCAGTGTACTTTCATGAAATATAGACTGATGCTCACTTTCATAAAGTCCATACATAAGGACTTACGTATAAAATCCACAATTCACATAGGGCATCGATACACATAACATAGCATTGTCAAACATCACCTAAAAGAAGATATTAACCAATTCGATTGTATTAACCAATGCCAAGGTTTGATAAGGAACATATTTTCTTCATTCAATCTATCCTTACATATGTATATATATATATATATATATATATATATATATATATATATATATATATATATATTACATCGGCGTTGTCACACGTTTTATATTCTAATGCATCTGTCACCGCTTTATACATCCTTCAGCATTCTTACCATAGCACAGCCTGGCAACGAATCAAGTTCTCACATTGTCTGAATGAGATCGTAATGCAGGACGTAATTTCTGCGTGTACGAGGCACAATTAAAAAGTAAGATGAATGTTTTTGTCATGTAGGCAAGCATACCTGTGAAGGATTGATATTTATGGAGTGGGTAGCTTTTGACCTCGACAAGTGACCCTTGCATTGGCTGCACTTCTGACGTCGGGTAATTAGTATATTTTATGGTGTAAACACGGACGCACGTTAGTCTGAATGAACCACCACTTCTAAGCAGGGTATTATCGTTAGATTTTTATGGGCTGAAAGTAGTGTGGAATCACCTTCAATTCATCGTAGGATGCATGTGCAATATGCCAGAGACAAGTGTATGAACCAAAGGCACGTATATACGTGGATTTTAAACAGTTCATGACCGGCAGAACAAATGTGTTGGATGGATGTAGGTCATGTTGCCCGTCGACTTCTCCCACAAATGACCATCTTGCCTATTTGACAATAACATTGACCTTACTTACTGACTCTCCCTCGTAGCTGATTCATTAGATGCTGCGCCGGATAGCTCTGAAGAACATGTCTCTCTATCTCATGCGATCCTTGATGTTTATGATAAGTTCAACTACTTTTCTTTTTCACTGCTGTTTGGTTAGTGTGTTGAGATATTTAATCTCTTCCCCACCCCGCCCTTCGTTTCAACTTCAAAATGTTTAGTCTTTAGTAATTTTTTGTAAACTGGTGTGTCTTCCCACGCCATGTGCAATAAATCTTGACAATGTTTGACAAATATAATTACAAAATAGCAGTTCCTTCATATTCGCTAGTACCTTCAAAGGCGCAGTTATACACAAGCATCTCTCTAGTGTGATGAAAGCTGTGATCCAACTGGTAATTCTGGCGAAGGTAAGATGAGGTAACACGCTGATCAGGTAAATAACCCCAAGGGGTTCGAATGGAAGATCTGCTGATCTGATAGCTGGGGTATGTAACACACTTGTCGAGATCATAGACGTGAGGCACCCCAGATCGGACAGAGACAGACCTATTACAAGATAAAATAATAACAAGCATCTATAACACTTCTTAAAAAGGATAAGAACAGAAATATGACACACTCTTCTTATACATGTTCCACCCCAAACTGCAAAGTGAAATATGTTCTGCAATGGTATTATTGAATAAACCTGTGTTTATCATGTGAATGATAATATATAGACAATAACATGTATGCTAAATGTGTCGAATTTAGTGGGCACAATTTATTTATACGTGAGAGAAACAAAAATATTTAGTGGACGACCATAACTCAGAGCTCAGTACATTGGTTAAAATATATAACCATGCAGTTCATAGAGGACAAGGAACTATCAACTGGGCCACCTTTGCACTCTTAAAGTGTTATGTATATATCTACAGTTTGTCGAGGCTAATCATACATAATCTGCTAAATTTATGTATGCTAAAGTCATACAGCGTCCAAACTGAACATAAAAAACGCTCCTGATTAACGTAGAACTTCCCAGTTCTCTATACGAGGGTAGTCCCAAACGTAAGTTTACAGGGTGTAGTATTCTTCTTCGTACGCATAGCGATAATGCGTGGTAACCGGGTTTTTGAAATGCTGGGTTCCCCCATCATCAGCATCTTTCCTTGGTAGCGTAGACTGTGGTCTTGCTCGGACTGCCATGAAGATAGTGGAGTAGGCTGGCCTGGCCAAAACTGTGTTTTCCAGCCTCTGGTGGCTGTACATAAGCTCCTTCTCCACATAAGACCCAGCATGCAACACTGGCTGGCCAAGCGGCTTTGAGCCAGTTGCACGGAGACATTCCGACTTTGGGATGAGGAATCCAATGAGTGCTTTAAAGTATCCATTCCCCGGCGCCTATAGTCTGCTCGGTCTGTATTGTTTATCTCATTCTCGTAGCCGTTGTTGTTGAGACCCATAGGCTTGTCATGTCCTGAACTTACTGGGTTCACATCAGAGATTCCTCCATATCCCCATCCGTCCACAATCCTGACATTACATTTAAAAAAAAACAGTTACAATTATTGTTGACTGCTACAGTTATCTGGGCTACAGAAGCAGGTCAGAGTTTTAAAGCAACCAGATCTATGTTCTCTGTCTCACAAAGACTGTATTAAGCTAAACACAGTTGTTCCCAGATATATCAAGTTTTATTATTTAAAGAACAAACATTTACTTTCATATAACACACTGAACCATGTATTTCATGATGGGCATCTTATTTGTACACTTAGTCGTAAATTAAAATAACAAATATATCCATACTACAAGAACGTAATATTGTAGAAGGCTGGCTAGTAAAGAGGATTAAACAGAGAAAACTTAAATATTTTAACTCATTAAACGTCATGATAATATAGAGACGACCGTACTGGAAGGGTACATAATGGAAAAACAGAAAGAGAGGAAGACCAAAGCGAAGATGTCTGCAAGACATCGTTGATGAACTGCACATGGATATATCAGAAGCAGGGCATCTTGCTTACAACCGAGAGGCCAACAGGAGAGTTGTTAGGGAGGCAAAGTTCCGCAAGGGACATGCAAATGACTGACTGAGTTGCCATTACGACTGAGGCATTTGTATAATCCTAGCACACAATTTGCGATGTCCTCCTCGTAGAATGTGCTGATCAAGACACAGAGCTACGATTTCGACACCTTCGTCGCTCTGAAATATATGATTACCAAACCTTTCCTTGAGAGCTGGGAAGGGGTGACAATCACGTGTTGACAGTTCGGGATAGCGAGACGGATGCTTCAGTTTCTACTAGTGAGAATGCTTCAGAGATTCCGAATCGAAGTGGTCACTGTGGGAGAAATTTATTACGAAGGAGCAGTACAACTTTTGCCAGCAGGCCAGGATGACGATGTCTGATGGCAACTCGGAAATATTCCGGTGCTGCACGAACATTAGCTGTTTCTCTCCTTTCCAGGAAAGCAACCAGCAACATTCCTTTCTGACCACGACACACGACAATAATGACTGTGACAACAATGATTGTGACAACAGACGGCACAGCTTTGAATTTCCTGACTGGTGATGAGACCTGATGCTTCAATTCTTTGCCTGAATGTCTCGATTCTGGGGGTGAGGCTGGGGAAATCCATTCTTGTCATTAGTGACAATGCGTCCCAGGAAGTCTTGACTGTGAATAACATGCTCGTACTGTTGTAGGAATGGCAGGACATATAATACTCTCATTTCCTTTTGATACTGGGTTGGGGCTTGCCGGAGCCATCATGCACACAAGTTATGAAATCAAACCTACATAATAAATCTTGACATTGTTCCACGTGACAGACTCAAGTCGTGTTCACAGTCACTTATCTGTTCTTCAATACCCCACATTCTGCCACTATGCTATACGACACTGTTTGTCATTTGCTCGGTTAGAAATTCTCCAAAACATTTTGCCACATGTTGGACTCATCAAGCTGTCTCCAAAGACGTCCATCACCTGGCGATGAATGTTCGCAATTGGCACTTAGTTTCCATTCACGAATATCATTGCGCGAACCTCATGATTGAAAACCTGTTCCAATCGACCTTATCTCTGTAACCGACAAGTGCGGCCAGATGGTGATTTACAGTGCTGCTATCTGGCATGACGTTGTAACGAATATGGAT
>CM019702.1:74711048-74744713 GCA_009760885.1 Achatina immaculata
GATAACCAAACCACGTCGAGGTTTTCAGGTAAGAAAGTCCAACTCTAGATTAAGCTGGTGCCAACGAAAACCACGGTATCACGTAATCCCGATCCTGCGACCCACCAAGAATTTAAGCCGAAACACAGCGATATTTTGTTCCTCTTGTGATCCTCTCGGGGATCTATTGTGAGCTTCTCCGGGACCACATGGGGACCACGGGACACATCAAGGACCATATGAGTAAATTCGGCAGGATCACGGGGCGATCTTTGTGGCAGAAGCAAACGAAGAAGAAGAAGAAGAGAAGGACATGCATGTTTCCTATCGCAACATATGCCTGTAAGACCTGGACACTTAAAAAACAACTGAGAAACAGATAAATGCCTTTGAATGTAAATGCTGCATAAGAGTCTCTCAAATATCGTGGGCACATAAACGTACAAATATATCCATACTACAAGAACTTAATATTGAAGTATAAGGCTGGTTAGTAAAGAAGATTAAACAGAGAAAACTTAAATATTCTGGACATATGAAACCATAATTGATCATCATAATTTAGAGGAGACAGTCTTGGAAGAGTATATAATGAGAAGAAGAAAGAGAGGAAGACCAAGGTGAAGATGGTTGGAAGAAATCGTTGATAATCTGTAAATCTGTAAATAGACACATCAGCAGCAGGTCATCTTGCTTCCATCCGAGAGGCCTACAGGTTAGGGAGACAAAGTTCGACAAGGGACATGCAAATGACAAACAGACTGACTGATATGTCTAGTTTTTGAGCTGGTGTGTTTCTGTTATGTTCTGTAGTATTAGTATACTGAATGTAGTCCTAGTGCGTTCATAAAGTATGTGCTGTTCTCTTTCTTGTATGTTGTTCTTGTGTAGCTGACATGCTGGTTGCTGTCTGTTTGGATCTGTGTGGTGGGTGTTATGTTGTAAACAGGTCTAAATTTAATTTATCTCGCTTTCGCTGTGATATTTCTAAGATGGAAATTGTGTGAGTTTCTTTACGGTTGTAGAAGGCTTTTCTGCGTCCTCCTTTGATCCTGAGGTGTAGTGGAGGTGCCTGGTTTCTGATTAGATGTTTGTAGATGTCATTTGTTTTACAGTGTATGTTTCCTTACCGTAGTTAGCTTGAGTGTAGGTTTGGTGTGGCTGTGAATTGTTTGGTGGGAGCCTATGTGATAAGCTGAGTTCCATGTAGTAGAGAGCTAGTGAGTGGAGTTTGAATGTTTGTCTATGATGGGACTTACTTGACTGATCCCATGTGCATGGATATGTGTTTCTCTTGGAGCGTGATTATTGCATGCAGTTTGTTCTACATGAGAATTTAAAGGTGGATGTTGTTTGTAGTGTTCATGAAGGTGAAGTGTCTGGTCTGTGTTTTGGTTCCGTGAATTGTCTGTTGTGGAAGGTGCTAGAGCTATGTAGATTAGTTTGTAGAATGATGTAAGTGTTGACTACCAAGTTTCCACCGAATATCGTTGAAGATGTATGCAAGTATGTGTACGTGTTCACCATGTTTATGATTTGTGCCTCTTATGTTTTGTTTGTATGTGATGAGAAAGTGTTGCCGTAAAGCTTTATATTGTGCGTATGTGTGAGGTGAAACGGGAAGCTCTTTTTGTTCCCCCATTCTTCTATCCCCATGTTTACTGTCTTCTGTATGCTTAGTTTCGATCCAATAGCTGTGAATGTCTCCAGAATATTGGTTATTGATGTGTATTTTGATGGGAAAAAGGTCGCGTCGTCTGTAATACATATGAAAGCGACTTTTGTTCACTTTTCCCTTATTTTAATGTACACTGACTGTGTCGTCGTGTCTACTTTTCTCACGACGTTGCTCTAGAGCGAGTACGTAGAGTAACGAAGAGACAAGACAGCCTTGTTTAACAAATCTGTTCAGCCAAAAAATCTCATTAAAGATGTGAAGAAGGATTCCTAGGATAACATAGTACTGATGTACCACCACGGCACCAGATGAAGACGTATGAGAACCGTCTATCTCTCTTTCACCAGATATATTAGACTCTCCTAGTGCATAACACCGTAAACAGAGTGGAATATTTTCCTTTGATAGAACTATAAAAGAAGTTATTGGATCTCTACTGGACTTGACATGATATCATTCATGTTGTTGTCTGTCTGAGTGATTTTATTTTGTACAACTTGTTAATCAATAGGCCAAATTTGTTACTACTGTGTCCCAATAACAACACAACAACTGTTTCCTGGCTCGCCCCTAGTACAACAATAACACCAGAGTCACAGAGATCAAGGACTGAACTTCCATTCGTTCAACTAGACTGACAGAAGAAGTTCCAATAACTCAAGAACCCAAATTAAATTTAAACGTTGACAATATTTATTGATGAGGAAAATGAGCGTTGACGTGGTGAGTGATGTGATTAAGACAAATGGCTTGAAAATTGCTGCCACAAAGTCCAGAAAAACGCACAATAGAACTTCGGACACGAAGTCAACATTATGGGGAAGTGAATCTGAAAACACGACATCCTAATTGCTATGGGGGACTTCAATGCTAAGGTAGGGAAGGATAATACCGACGTTGAAAAAGTGATGGGGAAAGAAGGAATTGACATGGTTAATCAGAATGGAGAAAGATTAATTGAAATATGTCTAACAGAGGGCATGGTAATTGGAGGCACAATATTCCCACACAAAGAGATACATAAAACAACGTGGATATCTCCAGATGATAGAACTAGAAACCAGATAGACCATTTTTGTATTAGAAAGCAATACAGAACATCTCTCATGGATGTAAGGGCTTATAGGGGTGCAGATGTCAACAGTGATCACAACCTGTGCATAGCGAAAATAAAACTAAAATTGAAAAGTCAACACAAGAAATCAGTACACAGAAAGATAAACATCCACAGCCTACAAGAAGATAATACTAACATTAATTTCAATCAGGAACTTGCCAATCATTCCAAAACACCCAGTGAAGTTGAGGAGATAGGTATAGATGAGTTATGGAATTCTTACAGCACAGCCATAATCACAGCAGCAAAAGTAAGCGCTGGATTGGAAAAACCAAATAGAAAAGCATGGATATCAGATAAAACATGGAAGTATATACATGAAAGACGAGCAGTCAAATTAAACATGTTGAATGCAAAAGCAGATCATGAAAGAGATTCGGCAAAAGCAAAATACAAAGACATAGACAAGAAAGTAAAAAGTTCAGCTAGAAGGGATACAAGAGAATACATAGACAATATGGCGAAAGAGGCAGAAAAAGCAGCAAAAACAGGAGACAGCAAAACTTTATATAACATACAAAAGAGGCTAACAGGTACTATTACATCTAAAGAAAGACCAATCCTTAGCAAAACTGGAACACTATTAACATCAAATAAAGACCAAAAGCAAAGATGGGCTGAACACTTCCAAGAAATACTCAGTCGACCACACCCAAAAGAATTGTTAAACCTTGAAACTGACTTACCAGCCCCACAACTAAATGTCAATCTAGATGAAATTAAATTGCATGAAATTGAAACAGCAGTGAATTTAATGGCTAACAACAAAGCTGCAGATGAAGATGAAATAACAGCCGAGATGCTAAAAGCTATCAATAGTGACAACATGAGACAACTACAGAGAATGTTTAACAAGATTTGGAAAGAAGAAAAGGTCCCTTCTAATTGGAAGAAGGGAATCATTGTTAAAATACCAAAAAAGGGCAACCTTAGTGACTGTAACAACTGGAGAGGAGTAACCTTAATATCAGTTGTGTCAAAAGTATTTTGCAAGGTCATTTTGAATAGACTCAAAGATATAGTGGATACTGCAATGAGAGAAGAACAAGCAGGATTTCGAAAAGGGAGAAGCTGTCTCGACCAGATCTTTACTCTCAGAATAATACTTGAAGAACATATTGAAAAGCAGAAACCGTTAATACTGAATTTCATAGATTTTAAGAAGGCATTTGATAGCATACACAGAGATTCATTATGGCGAATTTTATGTCTATATGGAATACCATCTAAAATTGTCAACATCATTAATGACTTATACAATGGATATGGTTGTGCAGTCAAGACAGAAGAAAGGATGAGTGAATGGTTCCAGATTGAAACAGGCGTGAAACAAGGATGTATACTGTCTCCTTTACTTTTTGGGATTACAATAGACTTCATAATGAAAAAATGCTGCATAGGTAACACAGGTATTGACTGGGTACATGGGACCCAACTAGAAGATCTTGATTTTGCTGATGACATAACTCTTATCAGTAATATTGTGAATTCCATGCAAGAAAAAACAGATAGCCTATCTTCACTGGCTAGCAAAATAGGACTTGAAATTAACAAGGACAAAACAAAAATAATGAAAATTCCCATCAATCAAAATGGAAAAATACACATAGAAGGGACAGATATTGAAGAAGTCAATCAATTTGCATACCTTGGCAGCTACATAGACCAGGATGGTGACACTAGAAAGGAAGTTAGGATCAGAATTGCAAAAGCAGCATCAATCTTCAAGAATCTTGAGAACATATGGAATTCAAAAGTTATAAGGACAAATATATGTGTATATATGTGTATATACGAATATATATATATATTCGTATATACACATATATACATATTTATACCTTTATGAAAAGACTATCTTGAAAAAATATATAATCATGCTACAGTACAGTAATGTACATAATATAAGTCTACAGAATTTTTAAAAAGCTGTTTGTATTATTTCCTAAGCAAAACATTGAGTTAATATTATATTTTAACTTTTCATTTTAATTTCTCCTTAGTTGGTGACGTTTCTTTTATAAACTGAACGTTTATTTGAAAGATTCACCAAAACAACATTTGACATTTCATTTTAGTTCATTTACTGGTATTTCTTTTTGATGTAATCTGTGACAGGTTTAAAAGAAAGTATGATTTATGAATAACATAAAGGAATTACTTGTTTCAGTGTTATTATTGTCAGTTTTCAAGGAAAGTATAATTATATACTTTGTAACATACAAACACAATGAACGTTTCCGTAATGTTCGCAAAACAGAATCGATCTCTGGGAAATTATTCCGCTGCAATAACTAGTAATCGGGGAAAACCCAAGAGTGGTTTAACATTTGTAGATTCTGGTCACCATAGTGTACAATTACTATGACTATTGTTGTCCATTTAGCCTACTGAGACATACTGTATTATTTTGAACGAAGATAAAAAATGTAAACGCATCAAAAACTAAAAAAAATGGTAATTAACTTACATTTATTTAAGAATAAAAAGCAGCAGCTGAAACGAAAAAAACCCCATAAGTCACACACGCCTATAGATTAAATATTCTAAGTTCAGAAAAAAACAAAAGAAAACACTATTTTGAAAGAAACTGTCGTGCAGTGTTTAAGATGACAACTAAATACAGGTAACGCCTGAAGACTTTCCATAAAGAACACAAAACACTATCATCAGATCGAGTCATCGTTTCATGAGCTGTCCTTAAGAGTGTTGGTATTCCAGTGTGTTAGTAAGTATTATCAAACATGGTAGAGAAGGAATAATGAGTCATTTCTTGCTCTATACCTCTATACAAATCAGAATATGGCGAAAGAGTTTGACGTAGAAGGTCATACATACTCGTACGTGATAAGAGAATCAGAATATGGCGTGGATGTGGTGAATAATGAAAAATTCATGTCATTCATTTTACAACATCAGTATTTTCATTGTCACGTAGAAGGCCACTTCTTTTTCTAGACAGCACATAGTTTGTTTTTGTTTTTTTCCAGGGAAAAATATTTAACAGAAACTGCTTTGATATTGATTTAGCTTCTGTATTATATTCAAGATCAGAACGATGAAAAATGCCTCCATAGACAGCACCAGGACATCTTTGGTTAGGATGAAAGAACTCGCAGAAATCCGGAACTAACGTAATTCTATAACACAGGAGTTATAGAAAAGAACTGATGTCGTAAACTGAATAAAGTATCAAGCTAAACGTCATCGAAACATTATTAACCATGTATGTCGTGAGTGATAATATTGAACTAACTGTAATGAAAAATAAGCCCGCCATGTATTTTGATAGAACATTTCGGTACATCCTTCTTCAGTTATATTTCTCTATTAAAACTATAGGCAGGAGACAGTTATTTGAATTGAGTCCTTCTCTCTCTCTCTCTCTCTCTCTCTCTTTCTCCCTCTCTCTATGCCCCATCTGTCTCCCTACGCACACATATACACACACCTTTCTCATGCACGTATGCACCCACACACAACTTTATGTGCATCGTCAAAGCCAATTACGGACACACATACATGAAAAGAATCATCATCAACAGTTCCCGTGCCGACTGACGTTGTCTATTATGTTTCTCCAGTGTACACGATCTTCTCATGCATGCCATTAGCTCAGTTGGTGAACTCCTCTCACACCATATCCTCAGACTGTCCAGTATCATTTCCTTTAGTCTTTCCCTGGCTCTTCTTCCCTCTATTGTTCCTGTTGTTAATAATATGTTCTGTGCCTCCTCTTCTCATTGCATGTCCTATGAAAGTTCATTGCCTCTCTCTCTCTCTCTCTCTCTCTCTTAATTTTTACAAGACGTTTTATATCTCACTCTTCTCGAACATAATCCTTTATTTATTTGTACTGTCCATGGAATTCACATCATTCTTCTAATAAACCACACTTCTGCTGCTTCCAATGACTGTTGTGCAGACCTACCTATAGCCTCTGTGTTTTTGATGTTCAAAGTAAGGTCTTTATTTCACTTTCTTTGGCGACTTTATCCAAGAGATTTTGCAGGTCTTGTTTATTCTCAGCTAATAGTACTCTGTCGTCAGCATACTGAAAGTTGTTAATATTGTATCCTCCTACTTTTATACCTGGTTACATATGATCGCTATTAGAATATTCTCGTTGTACAGAGAAAAGATTTCTGGAGATAGTACACATCCTTGTCGCACCCCTTGTTTTATTGGTTGATTTTGTCCAGTATTTTCAACTCGAATTGCTGCTTCTTGCTGCCAGTATAGACGTTTTACAATCTTCATGTCTTTTCTGTTTATGTTTTCAAGCATTTTAATAATCTCATTATGTTTCACTCGAAAAGTAACTTGTTTGATACTGTTAGAAGTTATTTTATATTTTCTTAAAAAACATATGTTAGAATATCTGTATTTACAATGTATATTTGTTTATGTATATGCCTGTGTGTATGTGCGTAAAAGCTATTTTATTAGGTTAATTACTTCTTTTCTTTTACTTTGAATGTAATAGTTAAATCTTACATTCTTTTGATATGCTGTTTCCTCACGTAATTTGTATACTTGTATTAAATCGAGTGTGTGGAACGAATGAAAGATGGGGTGATGAAGGGCAGAATGTAGTACGGGCCTGCGTGCCCAATTCTTTACCCTTTAAAAATAAAGATTATTTATTCATTCATTCATTCATTCACCTTGTCGAATGCCTTGGTGTAATCGATGATGCATAAACAGAGATTTTTCTGTACTTCTAAAGCTTTTTCTGATAGTTTTCATAAGCAAAAAATAGCATTGTGTGTTCCCTTTCCTTCAACAAATTCGAACTGTTCATCTGCTATTTCCATTTTTATCTTTTTCCTTGTTCTTCTCATAATGATTCTCAGAAGTAGCTTCGTTATGTGACATGAGAGGCTGATAGTCCGGTGGTCATCGCATTCCTTTGCACCTGGTTTCTTTGGTAGTGCTATAAACGTGGATTTAATCAGGTCATTGGGCATATAACACATGTTGTAAATGTCATTCAGTAACTTGGTTATCATTTTTATTCCTGTCTCCTCTAGTGCCTCTATTTCTTCTATTGTTATATTATCAGGCCCAGTCGCTTTTTCTTTCTTCATGTTTTTGATGGCATCTATGATTTCATCTTCAAGTATTGGTGGTCCATCACAGTTTTCAGTATTTAGTGTTAATTCTGGTCATTCTCTTCTATATA
Organism: Achatina immaculata; assembly: GCA_009760885.1. Taxonomy (NCBI): domain Eukaryota; kingdom Metazoa; phylum Mollusca; class Gastropoda; order Stylommatophora; family Achatinidae; genus Lissachatina; species Lissachatina immaculata. The sequence continues at coordinate 74,719,008 of CM019702.1, forward strand.
GCTCACCTATGTATTATGTCCACATGTGCACAATGTCTTCTTTTCCCATCAACATTTCACCTTCTTTTAATTTTAAGGCATCATGTGGTATATTTTGTCTTCCTACATGTGAGTTCACTAATGCGTTTGTGGATGTTTTTGCTGTCCTTTCCATTTCCCTTTTTATATTTTCAAATTTTGCAGCTCGGAATAGAGTTCTAACATTCCGTGTTGCTACTTTTAATATTGGCTTGCCACAGGTAACATGATGACGATCTGACCTCACCTGTGGCTCGTGAGCGCACGAGGCTGTTCCAGAGAATTTCCATTAACGTCATTCATCATTAATCTATTACTGTGTTCAATAAAATTATTCTTGGGACATAAACCAGTGATTTTCCGTTGCCTTCTGTCGGTGTGTGTACGGACTCTACGCTAGCCTGTGGACTCCCTGTCCTACTCGCAAGGCAGCGGGAACGAGAGGTTGTAAGGCACCTCTTACCCGCCTGCTATTCCTTTCACTAAGCAGATGAGGCACTTTATAGTAGTAGTAGAACCACCTGCTTCCCCACCTCGCTCTCTGAGACTACCGCCGGTTGGTCAGCGCCTGCTTATTTTGGTAAATCCTTATTCACAGAGATCCTCCATATCTGGAAGACGTTCACCATCCGCCACCTGTGACGCGCTGGGCTGGGGATGGTCGCCCCAGGTTTTACCCAGATGGAAGGAATGCCCTATTTTAAAACGATAGTTTATGTGAATAATCGCCATTTGTCAATAAAACCATACACACATACACCACTTCTTTTTTCTTTAAAATTTTTCTAATTGATGCTTTATCTGGGATTGTTTGTTTTGTAATATTTTCCATTTACTCTAATGATATAATATCCTGCGTGTAGTAGCCCGAAACATAATAATAGGCCTAACATTTCAAAATGGCACATAAGACACAATATTACTGTCTACAAGACAAACAGAAATGGGAAAATTAATTATGTCAGTCCGTAAGAATACTGAACAGCAAAACATCTATCTTAATGCGAAGAATTCTAAATTGATGACAACTAACAAAAGAAAACAAGGCAGCTGATTTACGTATCAATGAGGAAAAACTGGAAGAAGTGCAGAGTTTTGAATATCTTGAATCAATGCTAACTAATAATGGAGATAAATTGAGGGAAATTAAAAGGAGGTCATATATCGCATTTCAGAAAGTAAAACAACTAAATAAACCGTGGAAACAAACAGACAAGTCTACAAAAATAAATTTGTAAGGGCATGCATCTTTTCCATCACAACATATGCCTGTGAACGCTTAAGAAAACAGCTGAGAAACACATAAATCCATTTGAATGTAAATGCCGCAGAAGAGTCCTTCAAATATCATGGAGAAAAAAAAGGAAAAAAAAATATGTCCAAACTGCGCGGACTTACTATTGAAGAAGGCTGGCTAGTAAAGACGATTAAACAGAGAAAACTTAGATATTGTGGACACATTAAAACTCATGATAATTTAGATAAGAACGTTTTGAAGAAATATACTGGGAAAAAGAAAGAGAGGAAGACCAAGACGACGATGGCAGCATGACATCTTTGATAAAATGCAAATGGATGCATTGCAGCAGGGCATCTACCATACAGCTGAGAGGCCTACAGGAGAGCTGTTAAGGAGCCAAAGTTCCGCAAAGGACATGCAAATGACTGACTGTTGATGCAAGATTCTTGGCTTGTCGACAAACTAGAGATTGACGTGGTCATATCAGGCCTTATAGAAACATTAACAAGAAATATTTACAAAAATCACGTATAGGTAATGTAACACTTTTATCAAAAGTAATTCCCATGTGTTATGGTTGCAATGTTTCACAATTTAGAAAAAAGGAGTTACAAAGAAACACAAATATCTGTATTAATCCGACAGTGTTTTGTTAAATTAAATTGGCGTTGGTCATCAATGATGTCATCAGAAAATAGAATCCCATAATACATAATAACAGACTAGGATACTGAATCAATACACCAGGCTGTCTCTTGTCATCTTTATTTGACACCCAGAGATGGACGATGAGACCACCCTCATCTTGAGTTGTGTATTCTTTACCGCACTCTGTCAAGTAACCGAAGTTTGTGGCATTGTGACGAACATCATAAACATTGTCTGCTTCGTGAAACAAGGCTTCAAAGATCCGGTAAACGTAAGTCTATTAGGTAGGTCATGATATGATTTAAGTTATGTTTCGTTAAATTGACTCACTTTAAATTTCATCATGTTATAATTAACCCCTCTTTAATTATTATTTTTAGCATGCATTGTGTAGATAAAATCATAGAAATGTTCTTATTAGATTTGTGCATACTCCGACTAATTTCCTAATAAAGATGAAAGAAAGAAAGTAAATCTTTTTTTTTTCCAAATTCCCATTATCCGATCTAAACCTAAAAGTATCAGTTGAGAACCCGCGTTACTGCACACAGGCAAAGCGTCAGTTGTCTGCTTCTTAGTGAACAGTTGAACCGAAACTAATGTCACCATCAGCATGAACTCCGTAGCTAGTGGCGCCATTCGTCTTCCTTCACAGAGTGTTAACCCTGGTACCTTTTTTTTTCTTGAGGCTGGGTGAACCCCCGGAGTTTTTTTTTTCCTTAACGAGCCAAGGTCACGCCGACATTGGTGAGTGGAAATATAAACTAGGTCGCCTGGTCTATGAGGGGTGACTTACCTACTGTGCTAACACGGTTCCGAGCTAATATATATCTTTGATTATGGAATCACATTTACCAATGATTTACGGCCCCTGACCTCACTTAGTTTTCAACTGGCTCTCTTTGTGGCCTGTAATGTACTATATGTGATCCACGAAAACTGTTATATTAGCGTTAGGAGCTTTCAACGCACATCATCAGTGTTTTATGTTGTTTTCTAATCAATCAAGTGACCTGCCGTGTGGCGTAGGCGATCATTTCTCACCACAATTTCGTGTATTTATACTTGATTATGAGATCCTGGTAAAAAACTATCAGACTGCTACAGAAACAGAAGCAAGGGAAAAAGCAAATGCAGGTGGAAGGAGAAATGCGTATCAGGAAACTGAGCCCATGAAGGTTGTGGATGAAAGCCAGCCACTGGAAGTCCCCAGCCCGATTGCAGACCTCCTGGAACCTAAACAAAAGATGCAAATAGGCAGCTGGAATGTAAGAACACTAAACCAGACTGGAAAACTAGCACAAACCATCAAGGAAATGCACAGATACAAACTAGACATACTAGGAATACAAGAAGCAAGATGGACAGGACAAGGCAGAAGGAAATTAACAACACAGCACACAGAAGATACAATAATATGGTCAGGTAAAGAAGATCTTCATGAAGGAGGAGTAGCATTGATTATAACAAAAGAAGCATCAAGAGCATTGCTGAAATGGACCCCAATAAATGAGAGATTATTATATGCACGGTTCAACTCAAGATTCACGAAGCTGTCTATTATAGTTTGTTATGCACCAACAGAAGCAGCTGAAGAGGAATTAAAAGAAGATTTTTACAACAGCCTCCAAGCAACAGTAGAAACAATACCCAAGCATGATATGCTACTCATCTTGGGCGACTTCAATGCAAAAGTAGGTGAAGGAAATGAAGATAGAAGAAGAATCATGGGAAGAGAAGGAATCGGAGAAATAAATGAAAATGGAGAAAGACTGTGCAGTTTCTGTGAGGAAAACATGATGACCATCGGAGGGACAATTTTCCAACACAAAAACATCCATAAGGTGACTTGGAGGTCACCAGATAAAACCACAGAAAACCAAATCGATCACATACTAATAAACAACAAGTGGAAACGGTCACTACAAGATGTGCGAGCAAGGAAAGGAGCAGATATAGGAAGTGATCACAACCTTCTGGTAGCAAAAATAAAACAAAAATTAAGGAAAGCCAGAATCGGAGAACACAGAAAGATACATTTTGATACAAGAAAACTGATAGACCAACAAACAAGAAATGAATTCTCAATAATACTTAAGAACCGCTTCAGTGTCCTACAAGACGAAGCAGAAATGTCCATATTAGAGTTCAATAAAACACTACAGGAAACAGCAAAAGAGGTGCTGGGATATCGGAAAAGGAGAAAAGAGGAATGGATAAGTGAGACCACATGGGAAAAGATAGAGCAAAGAAAAGAAATCAAGAAAAAATTACTGAACCCTAAATCACAACGGCTTAAAGAACGAGTTTTAAGTAATTATGCACAAAAAGACAAAGAAGTGAAGGAATCATGCCGTCAAGATAAACGTCAATATTATGACAACTTAGCAGAAACAACAGAGAAAGCAGCATATACAGATGACATGAAAACCATATATAAAATCATAAATCAGATGACAGGTAACGTCAATACAAGATGTGAAAGTGCAGTAAGAACACAAAATGGACAACTGGTCAGTGGAGAAAGAGAAAAAATTGAAAGATGGAGGGACCACTTTAACACCCTACTAAACAGAACACAAGCAGCACAAACAATAGACATACCTGAAGCAAAAGCGGAACTAAACATCAATACAGGACCAATAACAATAAATGAAGTAAAAGAGGCGATAAAGATGCTAAAATCAGACAGGGCACCAGGTGAAGATGAAGTGACTGCTGAGATGTTGAAAGCAGAAGAAACAGAAACACCAAAACAACTTTGCCGGATATTACAACACATTTGGGATTTAGAAAAAGCCCCAGAGGAGTGGAAAACTGGTCTTATAGTAAAACTACCAAAGAAGGGTGACCTCAGAGATTGCGGGAACTGGAGAGGCATTACCCTACTGCCACTCACTAGTAAAGTATTTTGCAGAATAATCATCAACAGAATTGTACCAACACTTGAGGAAAAACTGCGGAAAGAGCAGGCAGGATTTAGGAAAGGAAGATCATGCATAGACCATATATTTGTACTTAGACAAATATTAGAACAGGCAAATGTGTGGCATAGCACAACATATGCATTATTCATAGATTTTGACAAAGCCTTTGACAGTGTCAACAGAGATGCACTGTGGAAAATCCTAAGATGGCATGGCCTCCCCCATAAAATAGTTAATGTAATCAAAGCCCTATACGAGGGTTTTCAGTGCAAAGTTATCTGTGGAGAACATACCTCCAGCAGCTTTAGGGTACAAACAGGAGTGAAACAGGGATGTGTACTATCACCAACATTATTTATCTTGGCAGTAGACTGGTTAATGAAGGAGGCAACATCAGACAAACGCAGAGGATTACAATGACCCTTGACATAGTGCTGGAGGACCTTGACTTTGCGGACGACATTTGTCTATTATCAAGCAGTCACAAAGATATGCAAGATAAAATAAACAAGCTAACCCAGAATGCAAACAACATAGGACTAAAGATCAACGTAGGAAAGACAAAGTTAATGAAGCAAAATGTGAACAACAGAAATGTACTCAGAGTAGATAACAAGTTAGTGGAGGAGGTCAACGAATTTGTATACCTTGGCAGCAGAGTAGTAGAAAATGGAGACAGCACAGAGGACATCAACAGCAGACTTACTAGAGCAAACCAGGCTTTTGCAATGCTACAGAATATATGGAGTTCAAATAAACTAAGCATAAATATGAAAATCAGGATATTTAAGAGTAATGTACTAAGTGTACTACTCTATGGAAGTGAATGCTGGAAAATCACCAAAACCATAGAAAACAAGTAGAATTCTTTCCAGACTAAATGTTTACGTAGAATTAAAAAATATTTTGGCCAAACGCCATAAGAAATAACATCTTATTAGCAGAAATGCAGACGAAACCACTGACAACAACTATTGAGGAAAGACGCTGGCGATGGTTGGGACATGTGCTCCGAATGACTGACAACTCATTACCAAAAATAGCACTAAGATGGACACCACAGGGGAGCAGAAGTAAGGGTAGACCAAAAGAGACATGGAGAAGAACAACAGAAAGGATGTTGAGCAATAGAGGGCTCACCTGGGCAAGAGCAGAAAAAAAGGCGAAAGACAGGCATTTGTGGAAAACCCTTGTGGAAGCCCCATGTGCCCTGGGCACTTAAGGTTCAGAGAGAGAGAGAGAGAGATGAGATCCGACGTGACTTTCTTCCTATCGACACTGGCAGCCCATCCAGTAACTTCTCTCTCTGTCTTCCTCTGTCTCTTCTTCCCTCAATTTTTCCAATTACCAAAATGTGTTCCGATTTTCCTCTTCTCAGAAAATGTCCTACAAATCTCGCTTGTCTGTCTCTGATCTTTGCTGTAATTTGCCTTTTAACTCCAGCTTATCTTTAAAATTATTCTTTGGTTTTCTTAGCTGTCCATGAAACCTTCAACAACCTTCTTATGAACCACATTTCCATGGCCTCCATTTCTCGCTGTACTCTCTTTTTCATCTGCCATGCTTCACATCCATAAAACAGAATTGCGTCGATGTAACATTAAGTACTCTGAATCTGTTGCACAAAATCTTTCTCGTTTTCTGGAATGCTGAATTGGTATGAGCACGTCCGCTTTTTATTTCGTTGTGACATTTCCCATCAGCTGTTATAATTGTTTTCTAATCACTGCAGCATAAAATCGAGGTTCAAAGGGCAACATATTCATTAAAACATATCCTATTTAATAAGTGTGAAAATGACGATACGCCGCACCAGAGATCACTAATAAACAACAAATTTATGAATATTTTTCTAAATCATCATCAATATATTATCTTCAGCAAGCCATCAGTTAGTCAAGGTCTCAGTAAGGAACCATAAAATGAAACAGCAATAACCCAGTGGTATAGATCATCACCACTGTCAAATCAAATAAGCACATGAACATGTGCTGTAAATATAAGTGGAAAACATCACACTTCGTCTTACTTCTTTGCTACAAAATAATGCACGTTTTTGTCCACTATTCTGGGTTCCTGTTTGTCACATCATTATTAGATTATGTATCTTTTTCTACCGAACGTCCTACCTTATATTCTTAAAGATTTAACACTTTCGTTGCTGGCTTACCTTGTTTTCCTCGCTCTATTTCCTCGGCCAGTCCCTGGGCATACACAAATACTCGGGGAGCAGCACTGCATGATTTCCAGACACTGCCCAGAGTATTTTTTAAGAATCCACATGTCTTATACTGTCCAGGACTTCCTTGGCATTGCTGCACATTATTGCAACAGTCTAGGCATAACAACATTCAGTAATGATTCATCCTGGCCATTATGCATGTGACGATCTTAACAGATTATAGATTCAAACATGTCTCGTTAACTCGACTGTTAACTGTGGTCTACTTAACATTTCTAAAGAAGAGAATACCACGATCTAAGTGTTTAATTTGTAAATCTATTTTTCATGTTTGTATAATTTGTGTAATATTTGTATATTATATTTAATAATGACATTCGTTGAAATATTGGACTGCTACGAACTTCATTTATGCCTGCTAATCGTATTTTATGTTACTTTCGTTCCTGTCCATTTCCCTCACTCTTTTTATATTTTTGGAAAACTAAACCTTACACCTCTATCTACTCTCATCAGCACTCCATGCCTCCTAGTATTTGTTGTTTGTGTCACGTGATACTTTCTTACATTTTGTCTAAACCAAGTTAAGTCCTTAATTCAGTACTGAATGTAAGAAATGTAAGAAGTTAAATCCGTCTTCCCTCTTCCACACCACCCCCCCCCCCCCCACTAACTCAACCCCTGCCATCCTGTGTAAACTGAATGTAAACATGAATTCTGCTTCTATTGTGATTTATTGTTCACCACATATACAATGTTACTCTGACATTTCTGTGTAAGTAATGTGTCCTAAATAATCATGTTAGTGGTAATAAATAGTAATAATTAGAATACAGAAATTGATACAACAGCGTTTCTTTTGTTTTAAATGTTACTAACAGAGTTCTTAAGTATTTAGGCCTGGCAGTCTCTGATCTGGCATCCCTGTTAACTTTAATGTTGGGGACCATCTTTATGACCCCTGCAGTCACTACGGCGGATTTAAATTTCGAAGTCTTAGGTGTGTACTACCTGGCAGCTGGAGTACCACACACTACCTTTACTCGAATCACAAGCTGTATCACAGCTGTAATCACACTGGAGAGAACTCTGTGTGTCATAGCTCCCTTACAGGTAGGCAAACACATAACTTGTCATAACTGCTTTTTGATCTCCATTAGGAGAGACTATAATTTGGTGGTCTACATGTCACATCTGTCAGTGAGAAAACAAGATAACGCAGAATTTGTAAACATTAAAAGAAAATTAATTTCAAAATCTGTACCTTGTTTTCTGCTTCTTCCATTCTAATATTTTAAGGAAAAAAAATAATCAAGTTATATGTTTCTACAAGACATCTGATAAGTTGTATTATGTCATGTATTAGTTTTTCTTTGTCTATTTCGGTTATATTAAAATTTGTCAGTCAGTCCTAACATTATATATTTACATATATATATATGTTTTGCACTTTATTAATTATATTTCTGACTTATGTAGCTATTAATTTCTGTTTTAGGTGAAAAGAATCGTCACATCAAAACGACTGTCTGTCATCATTGTCTGTATCTTCATTCTTCTGATATCCAGCGTATCTCCAGTTTATGCTTCTAACAAACTGGAACGGGAGTTCTTACATGAGAGAAACAAAACCTTACTTCTCCTTGTTTTCACCTCAGATAGGAACAAAGTAGAGCAGATTTCTTGGATAATCAATTTTATCATTCCTTGCTCTGCTTGTGTCGTCGTTGTCATCTGTGCGATAATACTGGTTACATCTTTGAAGAGAAGAAGAACCTGGTTACAGTCTGTAAAAAGCATAGCAAATGCTGAATTTTCACTCCGTAACCGATGGTTAGTAAAGATGGTTGTTACTATCTCAGCGCTTTTCATTGTCTGCTTTGCGCCTTACTCCGTCATAGTACTAGTTGTTGCTGTGTTACCGGAAGTTAATATCGGAGGTCAACAGTTTTACACAGGGAGGATCCTTGCTGGAGTAGGTTTCTTACTAGAGTCTATAAACTCATCAACAAATATCTTTATATACTACAACATGAGCAGTAAATACAGGGAAACCTTTCACGAGATTTTCAAAAGACACTTTAGTAGATACACTGCATAATGTGTAAATTATAATTACAAAACTTTATAAAAGAAGGAATTCCGTCTTTAGTGTTGATATTCCTCTGAAGTAATGTTCGTTTTTTCAATACATTTTCCGGAGGACATTCAAAATGAATAATTAAAATTCATAATAACTAAACCTTTTTCAAACGTTTAAATGAGTTATTTTATAGATCTCTATATATTACCTTTTTCATACTACATGCAAATCTAAACAAAACTAAGCACGAAAATGAAAATCAGTATATTTAAGAGTAATGTTCTAAGTGTATTACTTTTTGCAGGACAATCACCAAAACTATAGAAAACAAGCTGAATTCTTTCCAGACTAAATGTTTAAGAAGAATTATAAGAATATTTTGAGCAAATACGGTAGAAAATAACATCTTGGCAGAAATGCTGGTGAAGCCACTGACAGCAGTTATTGAGGAAAGACGCTGGAGATGGTTGTGATATGCGCTCAGGATGACTGATGGACACAGGGGAACAGAAGTAAGGGAGGACCAAACGAGACATGGAGAAGAACAACAGAGAGGATGTTGAGCGATAGAGGGCTCATTTGGACAAGAGCGGAAACAAACGCAAAGAGCAGGCGTTTGGGGAAAACCCTTGCGGAAGCCCAATGATACTTGTGCACTTAAGGTTCAGAGAGAGAGAGAGAGGGAGAGAGAGATTACTCTGTGAAATAATAACAATTTCCACAACATAGTTATACTCCTTCAGTGAGATTAGATATTGTAACTAATTTCATTAGAGACAATATTACTTGTAGTGGAATAAAGATTTTCGTTGATTGTTTCCCTTCCTTTCAGAAGGGAGTTGATTCCCTTGTTTTTCGGATTAAGTTTTGGCTCCAGAATAACAGTATGTACCAGATTCAAGTTATCATTTCTTGAACGAGCAGTGAGTGTATATTCAAGCGCACGATTTTTTCTTGATCTCAACTAACACTGCTAGCTGTGAGTACTAAATTCGGTAACACAGCTTTAATACACCTATAACGAATGCTCTTGACTGCACAACTTTCAAAACTATGAAAATGAAAGGTACCTATACACAATATCATTTCGAATTTCTATGATATGGATGGAGACAATTGTGTGAGTCAGTATTGTTAGGCGTGTGATTTTTCGATCAAAGATCACTTGGAATATTCATTCATTTAGTAATTTCAGACTTCCAAGTAGGTCATGTACGTTTCCCATCAGAGAAACTAATTGTAATAGAATTGTGAAGATTTTTGTGATCAATTTACACTTCATTTTGTAAATCGATGGCATATGACTTTCATAGAGATAAATAAAAATTTCCTAAAGTATTTTACAGTACATATTGAACATTTCTCTCTCTCTCTCTGAATCTTAAGTGCCCAGGGCACATGGGGCTTCCGCAAGGGTTTTCCACAAATGCTTGTCCTTTGCCTTTTTTCTGTTCTTGCCCAAGTCAGCCCTCTATTGCTCAACATCCTCTCTGTTGTTCTTCTCCATGTCTCATTTGGGCTACCCTTACTTCTGTTCCCCTGTGGTGTCCATCTTAGTGCAATCTTTATTGAACATTTGCTAAAGTATTTTACAGTACATATTGAAAATCGATGGCATATGGATTTCATAGAGATAAATAAGAATTTCTTACCATATTTTACAGTACATATTGTAAGTAAAACTTACATAAGGAGAATACAGTGTCACGTTTTCGTACAATATTAAACAGCTTTACACAGATGCATGTTATTGTTTATGTTATCATTATGTAGGTTTATTCGTGCCCGATTTGGAATGCCTTATATTTATGATCTTATCTATATTTATTCATGTCCGATCTAAAATGTCTTACCTTTATGATCTGATATAAGGTTATTCGTGCCCGATCTAGGATGCCTTATATTTATGATCTTATCTGTGTTTATTCGTTTCCAATATAGGGTTCCTTACCTCCATGAACTTAAATTAGTTTATTCGTATTCGATCTAGAATGCCTTACCTTTATGATCGTATATAGATTTGTTCGTGCCCGATCTAGGATGCCTTACTTGTGTGATCCTGACGAACGTATTCTTCTGTCAGTGTAGCAGGTATAACATTCGAGCCCATGTGAGTTATCTAGCTTACCATCACGTTACTACATCTTACTTTCACCAGAATCACCTGTTGGATCATCGCACTCATCACGCTAGAGAGGTCTCTGTGTATCACTGCGGGTTAACGGTTTTACTGCAGTGAGTCTCAAGTTTTGTCGTTTTCTGCCCCACCCTTCACCATCGCCTTTCCTCCAGGAAAAAATAACCTAAAACTGTTTACCCTCTTTTGTATCTCATGTCTCTCCTCTCCTCTCTCTCTCTCTCTCTCTCTCTCTCAGACAGAGAGAGTGAAAGATGTATGATAAAGGGCAGAATGTCAGACGGGCCTGCGTGGCCAATTCTTAACCCTTTTGAAATGAAAGATCAATCAATCAATCAATCAATCTCCATTCATTCACTGCCCCCTTCCCTTTCTAGGGATTGTGCCATGGCTTCTTGGGGTAGGGACCGTACGGTAAATTTTTTGAATCACTGTCGAAGTTTATATGAAATAACTGTCAGGTCTAGTTTTAAAATCCAGTGACATTAAGAGATGTCTTTACATTGTCGTTGTTTGTCATTTTTGATTAGTCGATTGATTGATTTTTACTTCCAAAGATCTGAGAAATGGGCAGGCAGGCCCATCTGACATTTTCTTTTCTTTATCAGAGAACTTTCTCTGTGTTCCAGACATTCAACAACTACGAATGGATGGAAGAAAATACAATAATATGAAATAAGGCAATTTACTTTCACTCACATACATGGACTCAGCGCAGAAGTTGACTCATACTAACACATAAAATAAACAGAAGAGTATGACATTCTGCCTTTTATCGTGCAGCTTTCGCTCTGCTCGGGGCATTCTACAATTATGTTACGCATGCGCTAAACAAACTGATCTGAGAACATTTGTGTGACATAAACGATGACTACACTGTCTAAACCAGCAGACACCTGGACTCTAATCAAACAAAAAAAGATGTAGGAAAAATTAACGCAGCAGAAATATATAACTACATAAAACTGTGTCATATAACATGGAGAATGAAAAGAACAGTTCCATATGCAATGTGAACTTCTCAAAGAAGTAATGATGAATAAAACAAAAATTTTGGCCGTATCAAAAGACATAACAATATGCTGAAGACCATACTTGAAGGAAGGGTGGAAAGAAAAAGAGCAAAAGATAGACAGAGATGTAGATAAGATGATAACATAGGAGAATGGACAGTATACAGCCTGGTTGAGGGCATCATCAAGGCGAGGGAGTGAGGGAAGAGGAGACTTGTTACCGCCAACCTTCGTTTTAGAGAAGGACCGTGACGATGATGATAATTATGATGATGATGATGATGACATTGTTCTTATTTTTTTTTAAATCCTGCTACAAGAAGAAGAATATATATTCTGCTGACTATGGGATTTCTAGAGACGATCCTTGTTCTTTTTTGCATGACTTAAACCAGTATTGGTTTCTCTTCAATTAGTTGGTTGAACATGTTATCATCACCTGCAAATAGTATTTCTGTCTATCTCTAGAGCAAAGCTACTAGGAGAATACGAATGTGAAAAGATGACACTTGTATAGACTGGTCTGCTGCTGTTAAAGATTTGAAAACTACTTTACTAAATTATTACATGTTGGTGTTGCTGTAAGCCTGGTACTTGTTGTTAAACCAAGTAGCAGACTGTCACATTATTGTACACTACGTGACTCAAGAAAAAACCAGGTTCACCAAATTTACAATAACCACAGAGTGTCACAATACTTTCCACACACACACGCGACTAAACTCAGAACTGACCTCATGAAGAAAGCAAAAGTTCAAGTTACAAAACAAAATCAACATTTATTGAATGAATAGAATGTTGGATGAGCTATGTGGATGAGGCAAAACAAAGAGCTGCCAACATGGCTGCGTGATCACAAAAAGTACACTGTACTCTCCGGGCATGAGGCAAATGTCATGGGGAAGGAAATAATAACCAACATTAGAGTAGTTACAACTGAAGACACAACTTACAATTCTATGAAACTCCAAAAACGATCCACAATACCACACGTCATGAAAAAGGTTAGAACCACTCGAACACTTTCAGTCTAATCAATAACAAACTAAACTGACTACATTCTTGTTAATAAAAATTTGTCATACAAGACAATTACTATAGTAATGAATCTAAGGCATACTTCTACTCAACAACGACTTCTAAATAATACTTCAACACATGACTCTCTAACTTTCCTCATAATTATAATCATAATTCTCATACTAATGATTCCCTCAACTCAGGTCTATGTTCTTTTATATAACATCCATAACTGCCATCCTTCCAGAACTATCTCTCAGTGAAATTCACATTCACGCAAAAGATAATTGTTATGACATTCACTACAGCATGAGATTCCTAACTCCGTGCGAGTTCACAAAACCTGACTCATCCCCTGAACTTTTGTACCCTAAACTTCGTGAACTCACCTGTTTAGAGACCTTACGACTAGTCTCTCAAAAATAACATAAATTTAGCTAGCTATAAAAACAAATAACATAAGTTTAGCTACCTATAAAAACAACGTCCAGAGAAAGTTCAATAAAAGCCATAAAAATCTCGGGATGTCATCTTCAGTGAAAAACTAACGGGACGTTCCAAATTTAACTTTCATAAAACATGTCAGGATAAAGTTCATGATTCCTCGTGATTTTTCAGTGTAGCTCGAACTGCCTTTGACCTGTCTAGAACAATAATCAAACCGTCAAAAATATTAGATTTATCATGGATTGTGTCCCTTAGATATAAAAAAAAGCTTTTTATAGCCATTAACAAAATATCTATGGATCTTTAAAAGATATTGAAATAAGTGCAGTATTCAGGGATAATGTCACAGACTGAACGTTTAACACTGAATGCATAAGAATAAGAAGACGATTGAAATAGTATTTGTGTGTTCAGTGGTTTTCTTAGTTGTCACTCTTGTGAAAAAATGAGAACAATGAACCCATTTCTGATTATGCAATAATGAAGGTTTTGTCAGAAAATGAATAACATCGCTTTGTGAGATTCTCTGACTGCTTTAAACTTCATTAGCTACTAAATCTTAGCACGTTTGAATGAATTAACAAAAGTGAAGATTAATAGCCTTTCGCCATATTATATTAGCAGTTAATGGAGTTAGAACAATGAAAGCATTTTGTAAAAGAAAAGACACAACGAAAAATGCTGTAAAGAAATGTATAAATCATATGTATATTTTAAATAGAGCATACAGTTTGTCACATAAAAATCCAGCTCCTCCAATGAAAAGACATGAACAGTGAAAACACGTTGGAAAATACTTCGTGGCACACACATGAATCTTTCTTTATTTTTAATGGTTATGTAGCGTGATTTGTTACTTGCCCTTCGAGGCGGTCAGTTTTACTTGCTTTGACCTGCACAATCTTCAATCGTCAATAATTCTAATGAAAGCACCAAGCATCGTATGATAATGTGTGGGAAACTTTCAGTCTAAACAATCATTATATTTATCAGTGTAATACACATCACAGCAGAATATATAAGAAGTTGAACGATGGTTGTTTGATTTCTGTATGTGCACGCATGTAACAAAAATTGTAACTGTCCCGACGTAAATGCAAAATATCCGTTTAAAAATGGTTCAGTTTTTTGTTTAGGAAGGTTCCAGTTGTCAGATTGTTTCTGAAATAAAAAAGATTCCTGAAACATTTGTGCAAAAGCGAAGGCCGTAGATTTTTAGCAAAATGTTATACATTTACTCTGATAAATTTAAAATCGTTTTTTATGTTTAAAAATTGTAAAAAATATGTCAAAGCAAAGTTATCTGTCAAGCTGACCTGAGGCATGGTCTAACAGATTGTTATGAATAATAATTAAGGGACTATTTATTATCTGAACCTCCATCTTGCCATAAGCTGGTGAAAGACTCCCCATGTCAGTAAATGAAAAGAAAAATGCATACACCAATAGCCTTTTTTTAAGAATGTAAAGCATTCTGTAAGTTTCTCGTAATCAATGTTAGTTTTTCATTGTCATCTTAATCTTAGAATAAGAAGGTTGTTCATTCAAATATTAACAAAGATGTTTTAGTATTATGCCTTATGTTAAGAGATTATTTCTTTAAAGCTTCTAAAGCAGGCTGAAGTTAGACCAGTCAGTGCTCATCTAAAGAGTTTAGGCAATCATTTTCTTGTCAAATTCTTTTTAAGAATTTTTTTGTTGACTCACGTTGACTAAGATGCTGAATGCAGTACTTGAAGTTTCACATAAATGATAAGACCATATTGATCAATATATGTTACAATAATGACAATGTTGTACATAATTTAGATTTATAGATACAATTTTAAGGATGTTTATATTATTTTCTAAGACATAATTCAGAGTTATTATTCTCAAGAACTTGTCGGTTCCATTTATTAATTGCTTGTAGTGATTAATGTATTTTTAAACTGGAACTTTCACGTAAAGAAACAACCTCTCATGTACCTTTAGTTCAGTTGCCGACATTTTCATGATGACATAATCTATAATAGAATTATAACAAAACATGATTTATGAATAACTTAACCAGTTGCTGTATTTCACTGATAATATTGTTACTTTTAAATGAAATGTGTAAGTATGCATTTGTGACTTAATTTCTGCTTCTGTCATGTTACTGAATCGATCTACGCTAAATTATTCCTGCACAATAACTAGTAACCGAAAGAAATCTTAGTGTTTTACTATTTTCGATTTTCCTAAAAGAACCTACAATTTACTTAAATTACCATGCTGAGACATATCTGAATATGGTGGGATAAACAATAAACTTAGATCTATCATAAACGCAAAATAGGGGTAATTAACATTGATTTACCTAAGAACAAGAGCAGTATTTGAAAGAAACAACACATTTAATTCATAAAGGACACAAACCTATAGACCAAATACTACCATGAAAGAATTACAAATCAACGGTTGTAAACGAGCCTGCCGTGTATTTCACGTAAAAATAACAAGATCAAGAATCATCAACTTGAGTCAAATTTTCCAGGGGTAGGTAAACCTTCAGTAAATGTTTAGTAGAAACTGGCTGGAGTTCCTCACATTTTGTATTATTTTCAAGTTCTAAAAGATGGAAGACTTCGACGTACACAGTGACACAGCACATCTTGTTTTTGTGAAAGAACTGACATTATGGTGGAACTAACGTCATATTTAGAATACTCGAAGAGGTTAGAAAAGAGCTGATACCACCAATTAATATTCACTGATTAACTATTGGAACATCATTGGACCGATTCTGATTTCGTGAGTGATAATATTAAACTAACTGCAATCTGAAACGAAAGAAGTTATGCATTTTGATCGATTTAAAGTCATTTGGTACACAAACACAATTTAATTTGCATCGAGTCAAACCCAAATACATAAACACAGGTATGAAATGAATTCCTCACATTAATGACGATAGAATATGAACAACGACCATATGCCACTACAATAAATATAAATACGCACACACACAGTCTGAAAGAAAGTAAGAGAAACAGTTCACACCGATGAGTAACCATTTTTAACCAATACAAACATGTTCACATACAAACATGTACTGCATTGCCCTGATATCCATAGTCACATAACAATGCATCGTAAACACACAAAGTTCACGCAGGCAATTAACACTTCTAATAGCTGTTATACTCCTTGCTTATTCGTCTGGAGTTGTCTGATTCTTTTCTCTGTACTTTTAAAAATAATATTCTTCATGTACTAGTCCTCTACATAAAGTAGGCCCAATCATGTCATAGTGACATCAAAGACAGTGGTTCTCGTCATGTCACGTCCCAATCCTACTGCCCCGTATCTCCTCTCTATCTTAAACCATCATCTGGGACATATTTTCATCATCATACATTCTTCCTAGTGGTAAAACTCTCTCCTGCCCTGTTTAGATTTGAGATTCTTCCCCTGAAAAAAGTTCCGTGTTGAGAAGCAGTTGCCCACATTTGTTTCGTTGCTGTAGAGACACCAGGGGATGATGTGGTCAACATAACGACTGACAATATCATAAACAAGAAATATTTACATAAATCACTTCTAGGTAAGTTAACACTTTTATCAACATGCATTCTCACGTGTAATGGTTGTAATTGTTTTCATAACTTACAGAAGAGACGGAATGGAACACAAATATTTACATTAGTCCGACACTGTTTCCTTACGTCATATGTTGTCTTTGGCCATCTATGATGTTGGTAGAAAATAAAATCATATAATACACATTAACAAACTGATCATATGTAACTTAGCACATCTGTATCTTTTCATCTTTATTAGACTGTCAGAGATGGACGATGAGACTACCGTCATCTTGAGTTGGGTATTCTTTACCGCACTCTGTCAAGTAACCGAAGTTTTTGGCATTGTGACGAACATCATAAACATTGTCTGCTTCGTGAAACAAGGCTTCAAAGATCCGGTAAACGTAAGTCTATTAGGTAGGTCATGATATGATTTTAACCAGGATTTGTTAAAGTGACTCACTTTTTAGATTTCATCTTGTTATACTTAATCTCTCTCTGAAGCTTAAGTGCCCAGGGCACATGGGGCTTCCGCAAGGGTTTTCCACAAATGCCTGTCTTTCGCCTTTTTTTTCTGCTCTTGCCCAGGTGAGCCCTCTATTGCTCAACATCCTTTCTGTTGTTCTTCTCCATGTCTCTTTTGGTCTACCCTTACTTCTGCTCCCCTGTGGTGTCCATCTTAGTGCTATTTTTGGTAGTGAGTTGTCAGTCATTCGGAGCACATGTCCCAACCATCGCCAGCGTCTTTCCTCAATAATTGTTGTCAGTGGTTTCATCTGCATTTCTGCCAATAAAATGTTATTTCTTATGGTGTTTGGCTAAAATATTTTTTTAATTCTACGTAAACATTTAGTCTGGAAAGAATTCTACTTGTTTTCTATGGTTTTGGTGATTTTCCAGCATTCACTTCCATAGAGTAGTACACTTAGAACATTACTCTTAAATATCCTGATTTTCATATTTATGCTTAGTTTATTTGATTTCCATATATTCTGTAGCATTGCAAAAGCCTGGTTTGCTCTAGTAAGTCTGCTGTTGATGTCCTCTGTGCTGTCTCCATTTTCTACTACTCTGCTGCCAAGGTATACAAATTCGTTGACCTCCTCCACTAACTTGTTATCTACTCTGAGTACATTTCTGTTGTTCACATTTTGCTTCATTAACTTTGTCTTTCCTACATTGATCTTTAGTCCTATGTTGTTTGCATTCTGGGTTAACTTGATTATTTTATCTTGCATATCTTTGTGCATACTTAATCACCATTTTATTATTAATTTGTAAATATTCTCTGTGTAAGTAAACTCAGAACATTTCTGACTAAATTAATGCATAATCTGACTAATCATACGAATCTGTTCTAAATCCATCCATGTGTTATTTTGGTGGGACGTGTGTGGTGGGGATGGAAAGGTGAGCACATTTAACAATTATTCCTTGCGTTATGTTATCGCCATAATTGGCTTAGTTTTATTGTGGCTGTCTCGCCTTATAGTACTGTATTTTGTTGGCACTTTCTGGCCTGTGTTCCTCGTGACAACGTACTTATTTAACATGGAGAACATCCCTCGCACTTCATTAGTGCGTTTACTCTTATCAAATTAATACAGCATAAATCTGAGAGTCAGTGGGTATGAATTACCATCACAACACATCATATTTATCTTGAAAGGAACGACACATTTCATTATAGATCAAGAATAATCAGTAAATTCACTGTCTTCTTCTTCCTCAGCTTTTCGAGCCATTAAGTCTCAGTGCTACAGATAAAGTTCGCCTCCATTCCTCTCTATTCCTAAAAAGTCTTCTCTCTCCAGTTTGTGACATCGGTTTCTTTTATGTCCTCTTGTATGTTGTATTTCCTGGATTACCCTTTGGTCTTGTTTCCCTCATCTCTTATGCACACATAATTTTCGTTTGTCTGTTCTCTTTCATTCTTTCTAAATGGCCCAACCAGCGTAGTCTGTTCAGTTTCAAGGCATGTATAATTCGTTGGATTTAAATAAGCTGTTCAGTTTAGTGTTATTTCTTGTTCTCCAATCTATACAGATGGTATCTGTTATGGGTCCATGATTATTCCCAGAATCTTGTCCTAATCTGTGAACAATCAATATATTCATGTATCTATTAGTACCTGGCTTTGAATTTTCCGATCCCCGGTTTACGAGTTTTCACTCTTTTTCCCTTATGTCAGATAATGAAACGTACAGGTCCTCTTCAGCTGTTCTACATCTCTATACTGATTGAGTAGTTTGGTGGCATCAGGTTCTTCCGAAGGTCATTCAGTGCACTGCACCCCAGCAGGTTGTAGTTAACAGTTTATTCTTGTTTGTTACAGTGCATGCAGTATGGTGTGTGGTCAGCGGTCACTCTGTGTAAGTGCTTATTGAGGGTAATGTGTCCTGTTCTCAACCTGAAAATTGTGCATTGGTCTCTACGACACAGTCTGCTGATGTGGTCTCCGGTGTTATTTTTTGGCAGGTGTGTATATAGGGATCATCCAGTTGGATTACTGCCCCAGCTGTCCAACCACCGCTGCTTGCAGTTGTTGTGTATAATGTGTTTAGCTGTTCTCCTGTTGTTTGAGATGTGGAGCTGTGACATGGTGCCTCACTCTTTGCTGGTCTGTCAGCACGTTCTGATATATATGTGCCCTGGTATTCTCTGTATCCACTGTATGGTGGTCTTGATGTCATTGGCGAGTTGGTCTATTGCACAGAGTATGTCAGTTGTAATGCGATCAGCTGATGGTATCCAGTTTTCAAGAGCCTGGAGAGCAGACTGGGAGTCTGAGAAAATAACAAGGTTTTTTGTGTGGGAGGCAAGGCACTGTTTTTATTTTTGGTGGTGGTGGCTGCCAGGGCTGCTAATATTGCCTGCATCTCTGCATCATAATTGGAGCAGGGAGATCCACAATGAGCAGAGATGTGGCTTGTTGTCTGGAAACATTATGAGTACCCCATATCCTGCATTGTCTGTTTCCTTGATTGATGACCCAGCAGTGTATGCATGGATCCAGTCCTTGGGGTAAGATTCTGTGGTCTCCAATGCACATAACTTTAGGGTGTTGGGATCTGATGATTTGTTCACTAATTTGTTCTTGAGTCTGGTGTTAGTTTGAGGAAGTTTGTAGTCTGAGTTTGGTGAGATGTCTGGTACTTTTGTAAGATCTTCTCTGTATTCAAGGAGTTTGTGTCTTGTGTTTAACTGTTCTGCTATGTGCACTGGAGTTTTCAGTTTCAGTCCATTATTATGCTTCTATTTATCAAGCACTGTTCTGTTAGGATGATCTTGGGGCATGTGTTTATATCTTTCTACTGCCTCAATGGTTGACTACTGGCTCTATGTTTGTATCAATTTCATATGCAACTGTGGGTGTTGATCTCATTGCCCCACAAATGAAATGTACGGCTTGGTCCTGGATTCTGTCTTCTTGTGTACGAGAGCTATTTGATGCTGTGACCTGTAGGGGGAGGTTGTAATCTATTATAGAGCTAACATATCCTGTGCGCAGTTGTCTGAGTGTTGCTTTGTAAGCACCCCAGGATCTACTTGCAAGTCGCTTGAATAAGTTTAGTCTTGTGGATGCTTTTTCTGCTACTCCATCCATGAACCCTTTAAAGTGCAATTTTTTGTCTAGTTTCACGCCCAGTTATGTTGGATTTTTTCTATCATGATTTGGGCACCATCAAGAGTTATTTTCAGTACAGTCTTTGCTAGTTTGTTGCTAAGAGTGAAGACTGTATGTGTAGTTTTACTAAAATTGATCTTCAACTTCCAGAAATTGCAATAGGCTGAATGGTGAGGAAGGCTCTATTAAGTCTATCGGCAGGCAACTGCAGGTTTGTTCCACTAGTCCATATGACAAGGTCATCTGCAAACATGGCTTTGTAAGTGTTCAACATTTCAGGGAGGTCATTTATAAGGATTATGAACAAGGTGCAGCTAAGAGCAAAACCCTGTGGCAGACCTTCCTACAGGGTGCATTTGTTTGACAGTTTGTTATTGACCTTAGTTTGTATGGTGTATCTATTATTATGTCATCATCAATACATCATCTGTATTAAATCATAAGTTAATAAAGACCTCAGTAATCAATCATAAAGTGGTACAAACATAACCAAAAGTATAGTTTATCATCATCATCAAACATATTCCTTGACTCCAGGCATTCGTTACCTGTGTCACGTGGCTCTTTCTTAAATTCACTCATGCCTGAATCCGTTTTACCACTCTCTGTAAAATGCAAGGTCCGGCCACTAAGTAATGAGATTGATTTTGTTATGGCCAAGACAAAAATGTCATTAATAAAACAAAGCATGGAATCCAAAGAGTGAACCTTCATTAATAATCTGGCAACTTTTCATCGCCACAAAATAAGCAGACGACAAACAAGCCGCCATTTTGTTGACCTAGTTAGAGGTGCATTGTCACATAATCAGCATGGAGGAAAAAGCTAAAAACTGGGAAAATGTGCCAGTGAGACAGTTGAACTGAGGGGACAATGTGACAGTGATGGCGGATGAGTTTCATGGTAACCGAGAGACCATTCGTGACATTTTAGTGGAAGATCTGGCCAAGAAAAAAGTTGTTTGCCGGTTTGTACCACATGCGTTGTCTGATGACCTAAAACATCAGCGTGTTGACTACGCAGAAGACATCATCAAAACGTGTCGCAGAAATAAACATTTCTTAAATTTGATTGTCGCAGAGGATGAACCATGGATTACCCGCTATGATCCCACAACTAAATGCGAAAGTGCTCAGTGGAAGTATTCATCATCACCAATAAAAAAAATGGTCTTCAAAAGTCGAAAGTTAAAACAATGTTGGTGTGCTTCTACCACAGCAAATCAGTTATTCATAGATAATTTATTCCAGAGTGACATACTGTCACTGCCAGATTTTATTTAAGTATTTTGAAACGTCTATTGAAAAGGATTTTACGAGTCCGACCCGAGTATTCAACACCTGGCAGTTTTTTTCCTTCTTCAAGATAATGCACCGGCTCACCGGGCGGTAGTTGTACATGAATTTTTGGCACAAAACCTTCTGTGTGTTCTTAACCATCCACCCTATTTCCCAGATTTGTCTCCCTGCAATTATTTTCTATTCCCAAATTTAAAGTTACCATTGAACGGATGCTTCTTTGACGAAAATGATGACATCCAGAGGAGCGTAACATCGAGTTTAAGGGCCATGCCAACAGAAGAACTGCAGAGGTCGTTCCAGAGGTTTTTAGATCGTGCCACTCGCTGTATCAATGAACAAGGGGGCTTCTTTTTAATTAAATACAAGTTATATCTTCAGCTGTTGTTTATTTTGTGTTTTATGAAATTAATCTCATTACTTAATTGTCGGATCTCGTACTTTCGGTAAAACTCACCCACCAACCAGTCCGCTTACTCACCCCCAGTGTATACTTATATTCTCTTTCTCATTGTTTTTGTTGTTGTTAATCATGAGTAACATATTACACTAACATTTCAATACACATAATGTACAATAGTTTTATCAGCGGCAATAAATAGAATGTAACGACGATAATGAATTTAACGCATATACTGACTGATCCAGATTAATAAAATCATTTTAAGAAAAGTTTCATTAACACATCTCTTTTGCTAATATCCAGGTCTCGCTGTCTCTGATCTAGCATCTCTGGTAACTTTAATGTTTTCAACCATCTTTCTGACTCCTGCGGTCATTACAGCGGACCTGCCCTTTGATGTCATGGAAGTATACTACCTGACAGCTGGGATACCTCACACCACCTTTACTCGAATTACGAGCTGGATCACTGCTGTAATCACACTGGAGAGAACGTTGTGTGTTATAGCTCCTTTACAGGTTATAGAGTTGAGATATTTTCTTATCATAAATGCTTTTTAATCCCAACTCAGTGAGATAACAATTTGGTGACAAACCGAATAACACAATGTTGTAGACGTAGTAAACATTTTAATGTGTGTCGGTTATTTTTTTAACTCATAAATATTTATCCCATATGTCAATCATTTCATACTTTTATTAAAAGATAAGATTTGTGGTTACTTGTATTTTACGTAATTGTTTTTCTTTGGCTGTTTCACTTACACTAAAATACATGAACTATAAAATTGAAAAAAAATCATAATTAAAAAAAGGCTTTTTTTCCAAATAGGAAAGGTCAAAGTACTCGAAACAATACAATAACAAAACGCAGTATTGTATGGTTAGACATGGAAGAAACAAACATAAAGAAAGCATTTTTAGACATGAGTGAAAGAAAAAGTAGTTTTACACATGAGAGAAAGAACAACGCATTTTGAGACACGAGAGAAAGAACAAAGAATTTTTAGACATGAGAGAAAGAACAAAGCAGTTTTAAACATGAGAGAAAGAACAAAACATGTTTAGACATGAGAGAAAGGATAAAACGTTTTCAGACATGAGAGAAAGAACAAAGCACTTTTACACATGAGAGAAAGAACAAAGCAGTTTTAGAGACAGAAGAAATCATTTTTGACATGAGAGAAAGAACACATCATTTTAAACATGAGAGAAAGATCAAAGCAGTTTTAGACATAAGAGAAAGAACAAAGCATTTTTGACATGAGAGAAAGAATACAACGCTTCTAGACATGAGAGAAAAATAAAACATTTTAGACATGAGAGAAAGAAAAAAGCATTTTAGACATGAGAGAATGAACAAGGCAGTTTTAAACATGAGAGAAAGAAAACTAACACGTTAATTGTCTGGGACTTGAACCAGGGACTCATGTAAGACGAGCCATCTAGCGCCCGACAAAAAGATTTGTGATAACTAACTCATCACCTGAAGAAATAAGTCGTGAGAACTGGAGAACAAAAAAAAAAAATCCATGGCACAGAAGATGTAGCATTCACTAGACATGTGTAAGTTCGTGTGTAGGTCTGCGCCACGTTTGTGTGTCATGTTTGTTGTTCAAATTTTGTACCTGAGAGAGACTGAATCTAAGCCACATAATTCTCTGTCACGGCCTCGTTTCCGAGTTTCACAGTCAGACAGCTGTGCCTGGTTGTCTGTCAACCACCTTTCTATGAAAGGGGTTCTCAATGAACAAAGCCGATTAATGCACTGTTCTGTAGTGGCTTAGCGGCTGCCTGTCATACTAGAGTCCGCGGATCACGTCATTCTTGTCATTTTTTTCTTTCTCTAATGTCTAGAAGTACTTTGTATTTGTCTTTTCGTTTGGTCTAACCGTAACATACTGTACTGTTACGTTACTGTTAACAAACATGTATTTTTATCGCCCTAATTTTTGACAAGTTCTTTCGGTTGTTACTTGTACACTATGGTGAAGTTGTATCACTGTGTCATAATATTGTGGTCTGCTTTGCATTAATATTGTGTCTAAACAATCAAACATAAATTTTTATTTTTTTGTTTCAGGTCAAAAATATCGTGACATCAAAACGACTTTCTGCCATCATTGTCTGTATCTTCATACTTCTTATATCCAGCGTATCTCCAATTTATGCTTCTAACAAATTGGAATGGAAGTTCTCGCATGAAAGAAACAAAACCTTACTTCTCCTTGTTTTTACCTCAGATAGGTACAAAGTAGAGCAGATTTCTTGGATGGTCAATAACTTTATCATTCCGTTCTCTGCTTTTGCCGTCATTATAACCTGCACGATAATACTGGTTACATCATTTCGCAGAAGAACAAACTGGTTACAGTCTGTAACGAGCACAGCAAATGCTGATTTTCTGCTCCGTAACCGAAGGTTAACCAAGATGGTTGTTATGATCTCAGCGCTTTTCATTTCCTGCTTTGGCCCTTTCTCCGTCTTATTACTGGCTGTTTCTTTCCTACCTGAATTAAATGTTGGTGGTAGACACGTTAATGTTGGCAGGGTACTTGCTGGAGTAGGTTTTTTACTGGAGTCTATAAACTCATCAACAAATATTTTTATATACTACAACATAAGCAGTAAGTACAGGGAAACATTTAGAATGATTTTCGAAAGACGCTTTAATAGAAAGACCAAACAATAGCCACATTACTTGTGACATGGATTATCGAAAGGAAGAACTTCACTTTTTTTTAATTTGACATTTTTAAAAACAGTGTATTTACATTCAATAAAATAATAACTTTAATTTTCAAACGTAATATGTAGAATAATGTTCGAGAGAAGTACTAATGATATGGTGGGCTTCTACAAAGCATGAGATGATAAAAATGTGTATGATGAAAGTAAGAAATGCATACACGGATTAAATATTTGGTGAAAACAAAAAAGGGTAAAAAGAAATTTTAACTTTAGTTTTTACTTATGTTTATATAAGTTGTTATTGTATTCTATAGTAGATTTCATTGCTCAGTGACAGCGTGCCTTTTTCTTATTTTTTCTAATTATATTTTCAAATTAGGGAGAGAAGGAAAGAGAGAGGGATAGGAAGAGACAGTAGGTGAAA
>CM019702.1:74744813-74763960 GCA_009760885.1 Achatina immaculata
GCAGTCCTGTCTCCTGGAGAAATTTCACTGGTTTTTTTGTTGTTGTAATTCATGTATGGAACCATAGAGTTTATTTTCTCTAGTGGTTTCATTGGGCCAGTAATTATTTCTCAGTGTCTCATAGTTGGTGCAGTTTTGTAGGATATGTTCCACAGTTTGGGGCACCTGGGCACATGTACATAGATTAGTAGTACCAACCTTAAACTTTGTATACATATGACTTCGGAGTCGGTTGTGTCCTTTTCGGAGACGGAAAATGGTCACTTGTTCCTTTCTGTTTAGCATGTGATAGTCATCATGTGGTGGTGTTTGTGCTTTCCTGTAGGTTTTTATCATGCTTTCCTTCTGATTATAGGTGATCGGTATGTCTGCTTACTCCATTTAAATGCCCTCTTTGGCCAGACGGTCGGCTTTCTCATTGCCTGGTATCCCACAGTGGGAGGGATCATCTGCAAAGTGACTCCGTGTTCAAAGCTAATTTTTGACAAGGCATCTTTAAGGTCTTATAGTTTGTTGCATTGAAGAGCTTCCAGTACTGATCTTGCATCTGTGAGAATTATTATGGGGCATGTATCAATTCTGGGGTCTGATAGTTTTTCAACTGCAGCAATAATTGCCATAACTTTTGCATCATAGTTGTTGCAGTATTTTCCAGTGGTATGGAAATATTGTCAGTGGTGTTCTTTTGGATATTCAATATGTGCTCCTGCCCCTCCATTCGTTATGGCATTGTGTGCAGATCCGTCTGTATACACAAGTATCCAGGTGTCACATGGATATTTGTCATCTAGCACACTAAATATGGCTGTTGATCTTACAAGACTGCTCTGCATCTCACCGTTCTGTACACCTTTCACTTCTGTCTGAATAATTATGTGTGTATAATCTGCTTCTTTCCATGGTGTATTCTCTGGTACAGATGATAATGGAGTGACTACAGTTGGAAGGTATCAGCTTACGCATACGCTTTGCTTGATGAATGAAGCTGCTTCTTTTAAGCCGTCTTAGTGCCAAGTTATTGAATCTCTCCTTCAGGGGATGGCTTACAGAGCTGAGGAATTGGTCTCTCATGATCATGACCTTTGTGTCTCTACGTTATTTTAGCGCTGTAACACCAACTATTTTCTGCATTTTTACTACTGGTGTGGACGTCATGGCACCTGTGATAATCCGTAGTGACTGATTTTGTACCTTGTCTAGAATATGCAGCGCAGTGTTTGATGCTGTGCACCAATATGTTGAACAATATTCTAAATGTGTTAGAATACTTTGATGATATACATTCTTGAGGATTCTTTCACTAGCGTCCCATGTGGTTCCTCTCAATTTTCTTAATATGGCTAGTTTTCTTCTGGCTTTTGCTTCTGCACTGTTGATATGTTGCTTCCAGGTCAGTTTTGAGTCAAGAGTTACTCCTAAGTAAGTGAGTTGGTTGTCCATCCTTAAGGATATTTCATTTACAAAGATCTTACCTGCTTTCTGTTTAGATGAGAGAGTGAACAGAGTGGTACTTGATTTCTCTGTGTTGATACTTACGCAATATTTGTTTGTTCATGATGTCAAGATGTCTGCTGCTCTTTCGAGTCTCTGTGTAGCAACTGTCGCGTATTCATCTGTACACCACATGACCAGATCATCTGCATACAGTGCCGCTTCGATTCCATATGGAAGTTTCTTGACCAGGTCATTAATGAATACAAGGAATAGTGTAGGTGAAAGGACTCCTCCTTGTGGTACACCGTGTCGCAGCAGTACTTTCTGGCTTTTGTGTCCATCCATTACTACTCTAGCTCTTTTGTTGTGTAAATAGGACTTTATCCAGTTTTACAGTCTTCCATTCACATTGCAGTTTCTTAGCTTCCACAGCAGACATTTTTTCCATACTTTATCCAAGGCTTTCTTCAGGTCTATCCACGCTACTAGTACAAGTTGTTTTTTATTGGAATGCATCCTCAGTCTCTTGAGAGAGGTAGGTCACTTGACCTTCTGTACTGTAGTATTGCCTAAATCCTGCTTGCTGTGGAATGAGAAGGTTTTCACTTTCTAGGTACAATTTTAGCCTCAGGTCAATGATGCGTTCCATCGTTTTGCAGGGTCAACTAGTGAGACTGATTGGCCTGTAGCTGGAGGCAGTATCACTGTTTTTCCCTGGCTTTAGCATTGGTACCATGCTTGCTTCCTTCCAGATTTGAGGTAACTTACCTGTGCTCCAGCACATATTGAAGATATCCAACAGCTTTCCCATTGCTTCCATTCCAAGGTTCTTGATCATTTCATTGGACACTCCATCTGGTCCTGGTGATTTCCTTGGTTTCAGTTTACTGACTGCTAGGTCTAACTCGCTACGTGTGATTGGTGCGTCCATGACCTCCACTTTTCTGACTTGTTCCTCTTCTTTTTGTGGGTAAATGCGCACTGTACGCTCTTTCTCTGGATGGATATCAATGTTGCAATCTTGTGCAAACAAGTGAGCAAAGTGATCTGCTACCTGCTTATCTGTAAGGGTTTTCCCATCCTCTATTAGCGTAAACTTTGTACTTCTTCCAGTATTCTCATCGTTTAACTGTTTGATTAGTTTCCACAGTTTTCTTCCATCCTTTTCAAAGTTTATGGACTCTGTTTTCCCTCTCCAACTTTCCCGTCTGGCTTGCAGCTTGGCTCTCTGAAATTTGTCCTTAGCGTGTTGGTAATTATTCAATTATTGTGGTCTTCTTGGCATGGTCTATTTTCTGCTTGCTTTCGAGCTCTTTCCAAGTAATCATGGAATTATCCCAGCTCACTAGACCAGCATGGTTTATAGTCCCTACGAGCTCCTCTGGGAATGGTTTCATGGGCAGCCTGAAGGATACAAACATTGAATACCTTCACTATGCTGTGAATATTCTTACCTTCTATGGACAGCTGTCCCACCAGGATACCTGTACGATGTCTGTACATTGTTCAATTTGCTTTTTTTATAATTCCATCCCGTAAGAGGGCTACTGGTGTTAAGGATTTCATTTTCTATTGTCAGGATGACTGGCTGATGGTCGCTACCTCCAAGTTGTTTTCCAACTTCGCCTGTAATGTTCCACTTCAGGTCTGGAGAGTAGAATGCCAGATCTGGTGTTGATGTTGTATGCCAAGCCCTTGATTATAATGTTAGGGGAATCCATTGGCTAGTTGATCAGGAGAAGTCCATTATCATCCTGCCAGCTCTCAACTTCCTCTCCTCTCTTGTCTATGTGGTCATAGCCCCAGCTCTGGGAATGGCTATTAAAATCACCACAGACCATCAGTCTCTGTGTGTGTAGGATTGTTTCTAGAGCAAGTGGGCTGTCATTATGGTAGTAATAGTTAAGGAGGTGGAAGTCTGTATTACTGGTTTTTAGATGGATCATCTGGTATTCGGCTCCTTCCATGTACACTCTCACCTGACATGCGCTGATGTTATTCTTAAGAAGTGTGAGTACTCCTCTTTTCTTCTGTCCTGTCGGTCTGATCTGAAACACTGGTACCCTCTGATTTTAAAGGCTGCATCTTTGGTTAGGTGTGTCTCCTGTATGCAGCATATAATTACCTGCTCTGCAAAAAGTATGTTCTCTAGTTCAACCTTTTTGCTATAGCCATCTATAACACTGCTGACACCCTCAGCATTCCATTGCATTATTTTAAGTTCTTGCTTTTTGGCTGTTTTCTTCCGTTGTATTTTTTGGCCAGTAGCTCTACTCTCATGTCTCCTGATTCCACAAGACGAACTGAGAGGACCTCCATTAGCATTGGGTGGACCCTTTTGAGGCAGGGGGCCCGGTACTACACCTGCCTGGTTAGTCTTCACAGGGCGAGCACCATGTTTGAATACTGCAGATAGAGACACTTCATTAGCGATAATGCGTGTTACCCTGATTTTTGCGACGCGCCTTTTGGCTGGGTAACTCCTACTTCAGCACCTTTCCTTGCTAGGGCAGACTGTGGTCTTGCTCGGACTGCCATAAAGACAGTGGTGTAGGTTGGCCTGGCCAAAACTTTGTTTTCCAGGCTCTGGTGACTGTACTTAAGTCTCGTCTCCATGTCAGATGGTTTTGAGACAGTTCCACAAAGACACTCCGACTTTGGGATTAGGAATCCGATGAGTGGTTCAACGATATCCATTCCCCGCCACCTATTGTCTACTGGCTCTGTTTTGTTTACCTCATTCTGATAGCCATTATTGTAAAGACCCATAAGCTTGTAACGTTCTGGATTCATTTGTTTCACACCAGACTTTCCTCATTCCCGCCGGAGATCTCTATGTCCCCATCCGTCCACCAACCTGTCATTACATTTTACAAAAATAATTACAGTTAGTGATGAGTGCCACAAGTTTCTGGGCTACAGAAGTAGGTCAGAGTTTTTAAGCAAACAGATCTATGTTCCCTGTCTCACAAAGACTATGTTAAGATAAGTGTGCTCTTAACACAGTTGTTCCCAGTGGGCTTTTTATGAGAAGAGCCAGGAGCACAATAAAACCAGAAATCCCTGAAGAACAGCGCCGCTTCGTCGAAGGAAAAGGTACAAGTAATGCCATATATATAATAAGAACATTGATGGAGAGATCAGTAGAAGTAAAGATGGACATATACTTATGCTTCATAGACTTCTGTAAAGTATTTGATAAAGTGAGACACACAGAATTTATAAGAATGCTGGAAGACATCAACATAGATAGGAAAGATCTTGAACTTATCAAAAACATAAATTGCCAGCAATTAGCAGCAATGAGGGCTGAGAATCAAATAGGAGCATTCCAAGGCATACAATTGAGACAGTGATGTGTTTTATTTCCTGACCTCTTTTCTTTGTACATCGAAAACATAATGAGAAATATAGAGAACATGCCAGGAATATCAGTTGGCGGGTACACCTTTAATAACGTAAGATATGCAGACGACACTGTCCTGATTGCTAAAAGTGAAGGGGAGCTGCAGGCTCTTCTGGACGTCGTGGTTCGTGAAAGTAAAAATAAAGGTCTCAGCCTGAATAAAAATTATTCTGTAGTGATTTAAACTCGACTAAAGAAACCATCGGTGTGGTATTTTCAGGTGTCAAGTGCATGTGTAGGAGGGGGAGAGAATTGCAGGACAGAGTAGGAGAAGGGGAGAGAAACCACGTATGTGTCGAGATGTTGGTGTTTTATAGTGTGCTTCAGGCATGTTTCATTTACATAACTCTAATATAATTAATTTTTTCAAAAATTATTTTAATTCGGAATTTCAGAATAAAATCTGAATTATCTAACCCGCAAATACATGCGTGTCTTGGGTTTCAGGAGAATTAGCTTACACCTGTTCAGATATATACAGATACTACCACGTTTTACCAGGTTTCTTAAGATCTTAAGAGTGTTTATGTTATGCACTCTCCTGGTTTAGTAATATGTGTGCCTGATTCACCTGTTTTATTTAACAGTTTCTGGTGAACATAGACACAGCGCTGTTCTTCGAACAGCTGTCCTCTAGCTAGGATCTTTTACGTTTCCAAGTCTTTAGTGTACACTCATTTAGTGTAGTACTCATTTAGTGTAGTACTCATTTAGTGTACTACTCATTTAGTGTACTACTCATTTAGTGTACTACTCATTTAGTGTACTACACATTTAGTGTACTACTCATTTTTGCTGCTGATAGTGGATTTCACATGAGAAGCTACTTTTTGATATGAAAAATGTCAGATACGTCCGCCTCCCTAAGTAGTCGGACATTATACCTGTCCACTCTTACTTAAATCAGTCGTCAGGATCATCTTAACAGTCGACCTTGTAATTTAATGTAGTCTACCCTTCCATAGAAATAAAACATTGCATTAGACTATATTTTGTTTTGTTTCTATATATTTACACTATATATTTAAAAGTACTCCGTACATGTGAGCAATGTATAAAGTCTATAGGCAAGAAATAAATAAATAAATGTATATATATATATATATATATATATATATATATATATGATATAGTTTTTACCCATGGAAAAGTGACTGGAGTATTTTACAACTGGTTCCATCTTTTTTTTAAATATGTTTTTCAAAGAGCAGGCGATCAGATCCAGTCCAGCCGTTCTCTGCTTTCTCCTAATCAATAATTGTTTTCCATTAATTGCTTTATTTTCCTTTAACTTTTCCCTTTAGCACGGTTTTAAATATTTTGTTATGACTCTATATATGATTGACATATTTCAGATATTTTTTTCCACATGTTTTTCATTATTTCTTTCTCAGGATCAAGTAATTTAGAACGTATCAATTTCCCACCAACATTTCTGTTCAATGAATTGATACCACTATTCTGTATATCTTCATTTAAATTGATACAATTATTCTGTATATCCTCATTTAAGCTGATACAATTATTCTGTACATCCTCATGTAAATTGATACCATTATTCTGTATATCCTCACTTAAATTGATACCATTATTCTGTATATCCTCATTTAAATTAATACCATAATTCTGTATATACTCATTTATATTGATACCATAATTCTGTATGTCTTCATTTAAATTGATACCATTATTCTGTATATCCTCATTTAAATTGATACCGTTATTCTGTATATCCTCATTTAAATCTCCTGAATGTTTCTATTCTGTGATGCTGAAATATAGAAATATTTCAAAATCTCCGTAAGAGAAAACTGAAGAAGAATCTCCTACTCTAGTTGTCTCTGATGACGATATGCCCCAAGCAGCAGATCACATAGAACTGTTTACCTGGATTACTTACTCGGGCTTGTGGTAGAGAATAAACATCTTCGGTGTCGTTACAAACATCATTAACATCATTTGCTTTGTTAAACTGGGCTTCAAAAAAGCGATCAACTTTAGTCTTTTAGGTAAATGTATAATGTCAGAAATATTTTAATCCGTGTTCGCTAAAGTTAAACATAGAGGGTTATTCATGACATGCAGTAAGTAGTGATGCTTTTGTTCATCAAGATGTTAGATTACTGTTTGTGTAGGTGTAAATGTATATCACTCACTCCCCATATAGCAAACTTCTGTCTTGCCCGAGGATGGAGCCCAGTGTTAGCGTGCTTCAAGCCGTCAATCACTTATCATCAGTTCTCATTAATAATAATGTTGTTCTATGTTCTCTAAAACTTTTTAAGTTACTCCACACTGTTATGTGTTGTTATTATGGAGAGAGTGTCAGAGGTTCTCATGTTATGTTCCTGTGGTTTAGTTGGAGTCGACTGCCTGGGCTGTGTTAGTTTCTCTGTGAGTATCATAGAAACCAGTTGGTTAAATTTTCTGATAACATTCATATTGATACATCTTACTTCACTAAACTCCTGCTAACAGCAGCATAAGCAACCTCCTTCAAACTTCACTATTTCAGCTGGTCCATGAAGTGATACCATTTTATTTCACTCTTTTTCAAAAACTCGTAGTGATTATTATTAACAGTATTGTTGAGATCCTCATAAAGTCATAATCTAATGTGAATTCCCTCATGCTTAGGTCTGACAATCTCGGACTTGGCGTGTCTTGTAACACAGACGTGTATAAACCTCTTATTAGCACCAGCTGTTCACGCGGCGGACACGAACTTCGACGTACACGGAGTCTTGTACCTTTCAGCTGGAGTCTCACATATCACGTTCATCAAAATCACTAGTTGGATCACAGCCTTCATTACTTTAGATAGATGCTTATGTATAATATATCCAATAAAGGTTGGACGAAATGTCATTTTACAACATTTTATGTGAAATATATGATTATTATTAATGAAGAATGAACGTCAAATACTACACTTACCATTATCATTTTAATGACAATTTGTATTACTAATTCATCATCATTAAATGACTGCTTACATATCTTATATGCGTATTGTATTTCTCAAAATTTTGGATTTTAACTGGTCAGCATGTCTAATGTTTTAGACTACCCGTTATTTTGTATGTGACGTTACATTTTTCTGTCTCGCTTGTCTCCCCATCTTTTATATTTAACCTACGATCTATTATTCATTCATTTTAATCAAAGAATGCAATTCTCTAACCCCATGTCTTTTGTAAGAATGGCATTCTATTACTTACATTTTAAATGTTCACGTTCAATCACAGATTCACCAAATCTCCATTATCAATGGCGTTAAATTTTTTTTTTCAGATGAAGGTCGTTTTCACATCAAAAAGAACAGCCATCATAATTACAGGCGTGTACATAATCTTCATATCCAACGCAGCTCTGCTGTATGTTGTCAACAGACTCGAAACGATATTTTTTCCTGAGAGAAACAAAACACTTCTTGCCCTCGTTCACGGCGCAGATCGAGATAAAGTTCAGAAGATATCTTTTATAATCAATAGTTTCATTATGCCCTTGTCTGCATTTGTAGTGATCGTTATATGTACAATACTTTTGGTCACCTACTTGCAAAATAATTCGCGCTGGCATAAAACGTCAGCCAGTTCTCTAGTCGCAGCAACCAGCCGTAACCAGAGAGTGGTCAAGATGGTTGTGATGGTTTCTACACTTTTCATTTCTTGCTTTCTACATATGACTATTATTATGCTTGTTGTAGCGTTTGAGCCAGAGATTGCAGTCGGTGGAAAGGATTTCTATATTGGCATGCATTTGAGTAGTGCAGGGGTCCTTATGGAATCTATAAATTCTTCTGTCAATATATTCATATACTATTATATGGGAAGTAAATATATGAATTCATTTAATGCTGTATTCTGTAAATCATTATCCATAAAGCAGTGAGTTTTAGATTCGATAACACAATGATTTGAACGATTTTATTCATGAATACATGTCTCCCCAACCATTAGTAAAAGATAAATGAAAAAAGCAATCGTTGCTCCACTCTCCTCAACGGATCATAATCCTCAGACAAAGCCTTTCTACTCATTTCTATCGTCGATCCTGTTCTTTAAATCACAAGATGGAGATCCCTCTGTTTTACAACCTTCATTGTACCTTTTCTCCATGTATTCTTTGGTATCCATTGTTTTCGCTTCTAATAAGAGTTTCATTTCAAAGTCTGTCTTATTATAGTCTCTCTGTCTTTTCTTTGTTTCTTTCTTTCTTTCTTTCTTTATGTCTCTCTCTCTCTCTTCCCTTTCCAGACTGTCCAGCCAATGTCTGTTTTTAACTGTGATCTGCAAATTCACTCCCTCTTATTCTGTTTCTCTCCAAATTTCCAAATGTCCTCCCATTTATTCTAAACGATTTTTCTCAGGCAATTATTTTGTAAACAGTGAAAGGATTACTATACAAGAAACACTAGTGTCAGCACCTTGCTCATGCCCGAGTAAATTAGTTGTTAAATGCTAATAACCAGATCACAGATGTGATAGAAAGGTAAATCATCCAATTTATTATCACAGCAGGGAATAATTCCAAGAACAGGGATGACTGGAGAGCCTTTTATCCGTGGCCGATGCTCTCAAGGCGATGATGATGATGATGATGATGATGATCTCAGTGATGGATGTTTTTTCTGTTGCATCCTTTCCGTTATTGTGAAACATTAAAACATGCTGTTCCATTCATGGCTTTGAAATAAAGTAATTCTAAAAACAGAAATGTACATCTACGCATGTATTGATATGTACACAGCGGCCATACCTTCTGATATTCTTTTATAGTTTACATGAATATACACATTTAATGTGTGCTCTTTTTCTTTTTGTTTTATTTTCGTGGGACGAAAGATCAACGGCCAGAATGGCTATATCATGAAAGAGGAACCCATCTAAGTGCAGTGTACAAGAAACAACATTGATACAGGTGCATGCATTTGCATTTTTGGACAGTCGAGTATCATCAGATGGGAAATGCACCTTGGGATAAAGCAGTCGAATATAACAAGCCATATATGTGGAATATCTTGTGTGGAACTTCTCAATGAACACCGGAAAGAGAGATCTAAAATGCTGCAGTGAATCTATCCTGCTCTATGGAAATGAGTTTAATCCAGTCAACGAATCGATGCTAAGGCAAGGGAGATGTAGTTCATTAGAAGAATGTTTAGCAGTACCATATATTAGCTAAGATAGCTTCTCTTAGTCTCCGTATAGTCTCGAATGTCTTTGTCCGTTGGACAAAATAAATAATGAAATGTATACTTTGTTGTCTTGAAGTTTTGGAAGAATGAAGATCGTGCCTATGGTTCGACCTTACACCACACTCTGACTGAAAGAACTCGTTCTGATAGTTTCATGGGCCGTTTTAAACTAACCAGAAGGAAAGCATTTACTGTTATACTTAGCAGCCTGATCTCTCTGTTGTTACTCCAAGCATCCAGTCTTTTAATACTGCGACTTTGCCTTTGTGGCTAGCATGCCCTACATAATTTGACCTTCTATTCAGAAGTGTATGTGAAGTTTGTGTACACTTGGCAGTAACATACATTCTTTTAGCTTTTCAATTTCAATGGCTATTGTAGAATCAGATAATTCGTCAGTGATTTCGTTATCGAGCTAAGCCATTGCAGGGTATTTAGGTATTACTTGTTAAGTTTAAATTTGCTGGGAAATTGTTCTTCCTTCTAGAATAGTTTAGATGGGTGATCCATTCCTTTTATCAACTGATTGTTGCTAATATCTTTACCACTTTTGAATTTGAAGGAGCAGATCCGTGAACTACCTTAGTTTTATTATACATC
The DNA here is from genome assembly GCA_009760885.1 of Achatina immaculata. Lineage (NCBI taxonomy): Eukaryota > Metazoa > Mollusca > Gastropoda > Stylommatophora > Achatinidae > Lissachatina > Lissachatina immaculata. The sequence goes on from CM019702.1 coordinate 74,755,454, forward strand.
ATGTTGTTTTTTCCCCATTTTAGTGGCCATTTGGATAGTAGAACACCAATATGCTTATTTGTTATATTATATTCTTTGCCGTAAAGGGTTTTACATTATTATGCATCAAAAATGTTCACGAGTTAGTCCAGTATTCTTTCCCACACATCCTAGATATATGTTGTACGTCTCATCTTCACATATTTCAGGTGCTTCTTTAAATTTTATCAATGATTTTTAAGTGACCGATGAAAGCCAAGTTATTGTATTATTGTATTCGGGTAGAATGTACCAGAAGAGATGGAAATAAAAGTAACAATTTATGAATTTACAATGTCATCATAATCATCATCATTATCATCATCATCATCATGCTCATCATCAACAACAATAACAACAACAGTAACAAATTCTACATTATCACTAGGTGTCCACAGAATTCTGGCTTTCATATTTTAAATACTGAAATTGACTGTAATAATAGTGAATAATTTATCATATTGCTTTGCAGGAAAAGACCATTTTGTCTCCTGGCAGAACAACCGTGACAGCTTTCTGTGTGTATATACTCCTACTAGCCAGTTCTTGGTCTGCGCATCACCTGCTTATGTTATCAACAGACTCTAAATGATTTTTTTCTACAGGAAACATGGCTTTTCTTGGCCTTGTATCTACAGAATGGAAGGATATACGATATAAGATAAGATTGCATCACAAACATGAATATGTACCATAATAAGATTACATTTACCTTTACTCTAACCCCTAGAGTACGACCTGCTTTATTTTCATCATCTGTAAATCCTGGAGTGAGATTATCCTGGAAAATTGTATTGTCAAAATTAGTTTACTCTGAGAAAAGCTAGACAAAGTGGAGAATACGTTTAAAATGAAATGGATTTATTTGAGAACGCATCTGCGTATACTTTAGTGAGCCTAAACAAACGTACTTAAATGTATTGGGCCAGTTCTCATTTGCAGAAAATTACAGTAGAATATTTTCACAAGTGACTTTAGATACTAGTCTCGTCTCTCACTTTTCAAGGAATCAGAAAACAACTTTATTTCTTTATAACACACTTATCTTATATACATCCTGTGCCGTTAAACGTCACATAGGGCTCGCAAAGTAGTTCGCCAATTTTTCCTGTCTTCGGCGAGTCCTTCAACCTCATCAAAGGATTTTATGCCTGTTAATTTGGCCTCTCTTCACAATGTCCTATTCAGAGTTTCACGCCTCTTTTTCTTTGGCCTGTTGTGTTCCACTTGATAGCTTGTTTTAGTGTTTCTGCATAAAAAATGTGAGTACTGGTTTTTTAAATTATTAAAGTGCACGCTTTAAAGTCTTTTTTAAAGTTTAAAATGTAGTACTTTAAAAATATGAAATGCCACATTTTGGATTTGTTTTCTGATGCCCATATAGATGTCAAGTTTACTCCAAGACAGACCTAATAATAAGAGATCCTGCGACATTCTGTACCTCAAAATCGATTATTATTTTAGATGTTTGTCACTCCCAGGCCAAAGGCCACCACTATTTATGTGTCATTCACTTGAGCCTGTTGTTTTATGTAGTTTTTAGCTCAGAAAGTTTCCTTCAGAACTCGCGCTAGGACCGAACGAAATTAATTTTCTGGTCTAAGCTGCTTCTGATACCTTCATCTGTCATGATCCCTGAGTTGTTCTGCTTAAGTGCACACTAAAAGTAAAGCGCCTTCAAGACCAACGTCTCCAAGTTATCACTATTAATGCAGACAAAGAAGACACTCCAAGTTACTCCAGCTGTAAGTTTCCAAATCTAAATATTACTAACAGTCAGGAGACAAAGAAAACATGTGGGGGTCATTGCGAGAGTTAGTGTTAGAAGCACCGCATATATACTTTTTAGTGAGTAGAAGAAATGAGATCAAGAATGTATTAAAAGATGAGTTGGGTTAAAAATTGTAAGAGTTCGACACGGAATCAGTAAGAGTAGGAGAAAAGATGAAATATCAATACACATTAAAAACCAAACTGCACAGTGCCATCACTGTGATATCGGGAGTAGAAAATAAGGCAATATTTGGATCAACAGGCAAGATGATACTAATATTAGTCTATACTAACCTTAGTTGATTTGTTTTTTCAATATCAGATTATCAGACAGCCATTCTTTTCCAAGAGACACCACGCCTATTTTGTTCTGCAATATTATTTACTTCAATTCTTATTTTGTACCTAGCTACTGTCGTATTTGTGAGACGTATCTATGTATGTGTGTTTGCCTGTACGTATGTGTGTTTGCCTGGGTGTGTGGTGGAACCATATTTTATTTTCTAGATATTTATTCGTATAAAGAACATTTCAATAGCACGTTCTTACAAGGATATCCGTATGTTTGTAATGTTCTAAATCGTAAAGAAAAAAGTATGAATCATCAATGATTTGAACATTTCCTCCACAACAAACAGTATAATTGGTAATATTCTATACACTAGACAGACGATTAAGGAAAGTGTGCTTTTTACTGAATGACGCGGATAAGAAAATTGCTTCTGAAGGTTAGACATCTTGGAATAAATAATAAATCAGTTGAAGATATTTGCTTTGTTTCTGTTTCTTTGTAACAATGATCATTTACAACATATGTGTGCTTTTTTGTATATTTAATGAGAAAAATATGTCTTCACATGTTAGTCATTCTTTGATAAACTATCATTCCTAATAAAGTCACCATTTGTGTATGAATAGGTGTCCCCTGCCGGTTTTTTTGTTGTTGTGAGAATCTAGTCCTTTTGATTATTTTCATCAGTTAGGTTGTGAATTTCCGGTTTACTTTGTCTTAGCCTGAATATCGGTGTTTTAAAGAATCTACATCCTCCTACGCCAGTCCTATTTTTATTTTCAAGATGGTTTTAGTATAAAGGCCCCCGGGCCCACGCAATCTCTAAAAATGAAACGCTACCAGAGAAATTTGGGAACGTAAATTCGCCCAAGAGTAATAATGACCACATCACACTCTCATGTGACTCATCATCATCATCATCACGTGAAGTGCTGACTGGCGTTGGCTTTTATGCTTCTGCAGAGTACCCGATCCTTCATGCAGGCCATCAGTTCAGTTGGTGATCTCTCACACCATCCCGACCGACTGTCCAGTATCATTTCTATTGGTCTTCCTCTTGATCTTCTTCCTTCTATTTTTCCTGTTGTTATAATATTTTCAATGCCCCCTCTTCTCATTGCATGTCCTATGAAAGTACATTGTCTCTCTCTTATCTTTTTGACAAGGCTTTTTGTCTCTCCAGCTCTTCTCCTACATTCTTCATTAGTTATTTTTGCTGTCCAGGGGATTCGCAACATTCTTCTAATAAACCACATTTGTGCTGCTTCCAATGATTTTTGTGCAGATTTGCCTATTGTCCATGATTCACTTCCATATAACAAGATAGGTTCAATATATCATTTGGAACTCGTTTTCTAACATTCATTGATAAAGATGTGTTAACTAATATGTTTCTCATTCTCTGAAATGTAGTCTTTGCTTGGCCTATTCTGTTCCTAATTTCTGTTCTGCATTTCTCATCTGAAGTTATCATTGCTCCAAGGTATTTGAATTTCTGCAGTTGCTTTAGAATAGTTCCGTTTAATTTAATACTGCATGCTAGTGGATTCTGTTTCTTAGATATAACCATAATCTCTGTCTTTTTGATGTTCAAAGTAAGGCCTTTCTGTTGACTTTCTTTGGCGACTTTATCCAAGAGATTTTGCAGGTCTTGTTGGTTCTCAGCTATCAGTACTGTGTCGTCAGCATACCGAAAGTTGTTAATATTGTATTCTCCCATTTTTATGCCTGGTTCTGTGATGATTGTTCTCAGAATATTATGGCTATACAGAGAAAAAAGGTCTGGAGATAGTACACGTCCTTGTCGCACCCTTTGTTTTATAGGATGATATTTTCCAGTTCTATTTTCAACTGTAACTGCTGCTTCTTGCTGCCAGTATAGATGTTTTACAATCCTCAGGTCTTTGCCGACTATATTGATGTCTTCAAACATTTTAATAATTTCATTATGGTTCGCCTTGTCAAATACCTTGGTGTAATCAATGAAGCATAAGTAGAGATCCTTCTGTACGTCTAAAGATCTTTCTGTTAGTTTTCGTAAAGCATAAATGGCATCGTGTGTTCCCTTTCCTTCAACAAATCCAACCTGTTCATCTGCTATTTCCACTTTTATCTTTTTCCTTGTTCTTCTCAGAATTATTCATAATTATTCTCAGAAGTAGCTTCGTTATGTGACATGAGAGGCTGATAGCCCGGTGGTCGTCACATTTCTTTGCACCTGGTTTCTTTGGTAGTGCTATAAACGTGGATTTAATCAGGTCACTGGGAATATAACCACTGTTGTAAATGTCATTCAGTAAATTAGGTTATTATTTTTATTCCTGTCTCCTCTAGTGCCTGTATTTCTTCTATTGTTATATTATCAGGTCCAGTCGCTTTTCCTTTCTTCATGTGTTTGATGGCATCTATGATTTCATCTTGAAGTATTGGCGGTCCATCACAGTTTTCAGTATATGGTGTTAATTCTGGTCTTTCTCCTCCATATAGCTCACCGATATACTCTGTCCACCTGTCCACAATGTCTTCTTTTCCCATTAACATTTGACCTTCTTTCGATTTCAGGCATCCTGTGCTATATTTTGTTTTCCTGCTTGTGAGTTCATTAATTGGTTTGTGCATGTTTTTGCTGTCTTTATTATGAGAGTCCTCTGTCTGTCTGCACTGTTCATTTAACCACACTTCTTTTGCTTCTCTGCATTTGCGTCTTATTTCTTTATTTATCTAGGGTGGAAGAATACGATATAGGATCGATGGAATTCGAAAGAATAGTTTGTTTTTTTATCTTTGATCTTCATGGATTTCGGTCAGATTTGGATAGGAAAAAGATGTATTTAGGGAATAAGGAGAGCGTTTGGTTTACGTTCTGTAATGTGGACTTGTGAAGTAAAATTTGATTTATCATGTTAAGCTAGGCTGAGAATAGCCACTTATATTTCCGTGATGCAGTAATGTGTATTGGGCATGTTCTGGGAGGTTATTGAGTGTAAAGTTTTTTTATAATTTGGTAGAAGGTTTCTTCCCAATGGCTTAGAGCAGCCACGTCGGGAATCTTGTGGTGTATAATTTGTGTATGCCTTTTTTGGCTCATCTTAACCTTCACCTCTTCACAGTTCATTGCGTTCATCAGTAAATGTGGTTCGATTGTTATATTTTACATCTAGGAATTTGTCGGTTACTGAGTTGACGCTTTTGTCAGTCTCGTCGAGTGATTGCCAGTTTAATCGTGGTCCATTTCTGTGACATATCTGTTCTGGTGGAGAGCGTCAGAATGTCTGATTCATTGTTGTTGTGTTACTCTCCGTACAGTGTAGAAACAGTTTGCTAAATTGGTTAATCAACCAGTAATCAGTACAGCAATCAGCAATAATCTCTCTCTTTCTCTGAACCTTAAGTGCCCAGGGCACATGGGGCTTCCGTAAGGGTTTTCCACAAATGCCTGTCCTTTGCCTTTTTTCTGCTCTTGCCTAGGTGAGCCCTCTATTGCTCAACATCCTTTATGTTGTTCTTCTCCATGTCTCTTTTGGTCTACCCCTACTTCTGTTCCCCTGTGGTGACCATCATAGTGCTATTTTTGGTAGTGAGTTGTCAGTCATTCGGAGCATATGTCCCAACCATCGCCAGCTTCTTTCCTCAATAATTGCTGTCAGTGGCTTCGTCTGCATACTCAGAAAAATGTCAGAAACGCAGAATCAGCAGTACTAACTAGTAGTAAAAGAAGAGAAGCCTACAGGAGTGCTGTCTGGGAGGCAAAGTTCCGCAAGGAACATGTAAATGAATGAATGTAAAATAAGAGAAGAGATCTGCATAATAGCGCACTTTAAAATAGCGCAATGTAAAAAGCAGTTGGTTATCTTACTTTAGCACTGAATAGCAAGAAAACAGAAACAATTGTCATATCACCAAAGAAAAAAAATCTAAATGCAAAGAATAACTTGAGACGAGTGCTTACAGTTCCATATCTGAGCAAACGAATAACATCAGATGGAAAATGGACTTCCGGACAGAATATGCCAAATCAAAACAACGTTCTAGCAAATGAGAAATATCTTATGCAGTAAATCCCAATCAATGAACATTAGGTATAAACTGCCAGAATGAACCTAGGTTACTCTATGAAAGTGAGCCAGGAACAATCAACAGATCAATGAAGAGATCACTGGAGACAACGGAGATGGGTGTTATTATAGGAATGTTATTAATATCATGTACGGTTAAGATTACAAATAATGAATATCTAACAAAACAAACGCAGATATGGATCTAATTAAATCCATAATAAAACGGAGTCATCATTTATTTGGCACATAATGAGAAGAGGAGTGTATAAAAACATCAAGACAACAGGGAAGATAAATGGAAAGAGATATGAGGGAAGACCAGTAACAACAACAAAAAAAACGCCATGAAAAGTCTAAGGCGATGGAACAAAAATTAAAAATCATTAACTGACCTCCCCCCCCCCCTCGAAAAAAAGCCGAGATCTGTGATTAAGGTTGGCTAGTAAAGAAGATTAAACAGAGAAAACGTCAATATTTAGAAAACATTAAACATCATGAGAATTTAGAGAAGACAGTCTTGGAAGGGTCAAACAATCAGTCAAGTGCCGCGTGGCGTAGGCGATCATTTCTCTCATCAATCCCCCGACTTTAGACTTGATTATGATATCCGCCGGTGACTTTCTTCCTAGTCAAACTGACATCCCATCCAGTAGTTTCTCTCTCTGTCTATCTATGTCTCTTCTTACCTCAATATTTCCAGCTGCCACAATGTGTTTCAATTTTTCCTCTTCTCAGAAAATGTCCTACAAATCTCGTGTGTCTGTCTCTGATCTTTGCTGTAATCTGCCTTTAACTACAGCCTCTCTTAAGACTTCTCCGTTGGTTTTCTTAGCTGTCCCTGGTACCTTAAACATCCTTCGTATGAACCACATTTCCATGGCCTCCATTTCTCATTGTACTCTCTTAGTCATGGACCATGCTTCACATCCATAAAACAAAATTGGCTCGATGTATTTCCATTGATACAGATCTGTTGTACAATATGTTTCTAATTTGCTGATTTGGCCTGAGCACGTCTGATTTTTATTCCGTTGTGACATTTCCCATCAACTGTTATAATCGTTCCTAAGTACTTGAATCTATCAACATGTTTCAGATTTGTGCAATCGATGGTAATGCTACATTTTAGTGGTGTTCTTTTCCTTGAGATGACCATCACTTTAGTCTTCTTTTTATTCCGGCTGAGACCTTTACTTTTATTTTCACGATCCACGATGTCCAAAAGTGCCTTTTAGCATTCAGAACTGTGTCGACTGCCTATCTTAAGTTGTTACGGTTATAACCACCAATTGATATTCCTGGCAAGTTCTCTATATTTCCCATTATGTTTTCGCTGTACAAGGAAAAGAGGTAAGGGGATAGAACACATCCTTTTCTAAGGAAAAGAGGTCAGGAGATAGAATGCATCCTTTTCTTTCTCCCAATTTTATGTCTTGGAATGCTTCTATTTGGTTTTCAACTTTCATAGCTGCTAATTGCTGCCAGTATATGTTTGTGATGAGTTTCAGATGTTTCAAATCTATGTTGATGCCTTATAACATTCTTATAATTTCTGTGTTTCTCACTTTATCGAATGCTTTACAGTAATCTATGAAGCATAAATATTGGTCCGTCTTTACTTCTACTGATCTGTTCATCAATGTTCTCAATAAATACATATATATATATATTGCATTACTTGTGCCTTTTCTTTCAACGAAGCCGCACTGTTCTTCAGCGATTTCTGGTTTTATTTTGCCCCTAACTCTTCTCAAGACAATACGAAGCAGGATTTTGGTAACATGGCTCATAAGACTTAATAGTTCGGTGGCCTCCACATTCAGCTGCACCTTGTTTCTTTGGCAGGGCAATGAAAACTGAGTGCAAAAGGTCTGATGGGACATAGAATGTATAAAATTGGAAAAAAGTAGGAGCAGCTTTATTACTTAACGATTACAAAGTTGTGACGTTTCGGCGTGAGCCTTAATCATACAAAAACATACAGGACGAAGAAATAGGGAGAGGAGATAAAGTATAGATTTACATGAATACTGTAAAAAAAAAAGGTACTTAGCTGTAAATTGCAAGGTGTGGATTGTCTGGCGGTGTGTGTCAGGAATGGATCTGGTAGGACGTGGAAATTGTTTAAATAGAGACCTGTGACATGTGGTCGGTGGGTTGTAACTGGGAGTGGTGGATGGGGAACCTGGGAGGGGAGAGAGAGTGACGCACTACTGGCCTAGCTAGGAGAATTTGAAACAGGTGATTGGGGAAGAGGTGTTGCAGAGAAGAGGGGTTGCTGAGAAAATAGCGGGGTTGCAGAGTGATGCTGTGAGGAAGTTTGAAAAGTAAAAAGGGGTGGATTTAGTGGAGAGGTACTATAATGA
>CM019702.1:74764060-74782276 GCA_009760885.1 Achatina immaculata
TTAAATAAGTGCATTGTGTCGGACAACACAGGCCAGAAAGTGCCAACAAAATACAGTACAATACGGTAAGACAGCCACGAGAAAACTAGGCCAGGTATGAGGCAACATAATGCCAGGAATAATTGTTAAATGTAGTCTCCTCTCCATCCCATCCCCACCCATCCCACCACAATAAAATATTTTGTGTTACCTGGCTTGAAGATGATGGAGAAAAGATTCGTTACTTTACTGAAGTTTTATGAGGAAATTACTCGGAGTATGCATTAATTTAGTAAGAATGTTAAACAACAATAAAAGGGTTGTTAAGTTATAACATGATGAAATCTAAAGTCAGTCACTTTAACGAAACATAACTTAAATCATATCATGACTTACCTAATAGACTTACGTTTACCGGATCTTTGAAGCCTTGTTTCACGAAGCAGACAATGTTCATGATGTTCGTCACAATGCCAAAAACTTCGGTTACTTGACAGAGTGCGGTAAAGAATACCCAACTCAAGATGAGGGTAGTCTCATCGTCCATCCTTGGCATCATTCCGTCTCTTTTGTAAGTTAATAAAAAAAATACAATCATTACATTTGAGAAGGAATGTTGATAAAAGTGTTAACTTACCTACAAGTGAATTTTGTAAATACTTCTTGTTTATGATACTATCAGTCGTTATAATGACCACATCATTCTCTGGCCTGCCTGCAGGTAAAGAAAAACATCTGGCCATCTGCTTCTCAACAGGGAACTAGTTTCATTTTCAGGGGAAGAATCTCAAATCTATTCAGGAGAGGGGGGAGTTTTACCACTAGTAATAATGTATGATGATGAAAATCTGTCCCGGATGATGATTTAAGATATAGAGGAGGTAGGGGAAATGACATGGCGAGAACCACTGTCTTTGATGTCACTATGACATGATGGAGCCTTCTTTATGTACCGGACTATTACATGAGGAATATTAATTTTAAAAGTACAGAGAAAAGAATACAGACATCTACAGACGAATAAACAAGGAGTATAACAGCTATTAGATGTGTTCATTTCTTGCATGAACTCTCTGTATTTACTATGCATTTTTATATGACTATGGATGTCAGGGCAATGCAGTACATGTTTGTATTTGAACATGTTTGTATTTGTACATGTTCATTGCACCAGTTTGGTCTAGGGTTGGACTTTCTCACCGGAAGACCTCGACGTGTTTGGAATATCAGTGCATCCCCGCTGGGTGAGAGGCGTTAGCCCACCCAGGACAGAGTTGGACTTTCTCACCGGAAAACCTCGACGTGTTATGAGATACCCGTGTATCACCGCCGGGTGAGAGGTGGTCGCCCATCCAGTCCAGGGTTGGACTTTCTCACCGGAAAACCTCAGCGTGATTAGGATACGCAGACATCCCCGCCGGGTGAGAGGTGGTTGCCTATCTAGACTTCCCTGGTCCAGTGTCTCCGACTTCAGCATTTTGCGGTCGTGGCCGCTACCCTTCCTAGTTGTGACCAGGATGGAGCTTTTGTCCAGGAGGACGAATCCTCGCCACTAGTGACTTCTACCCCTGGGTTGAGCCGGTTTAGGCATTTCCCAGTATGGGCATGTTTGGGACGGGACCGACCTCTAGGGCAGAGGTACTGTGACATTCATAGCCTTCAAGATTCACCCCTGGTATGAGCCGTTTTAGGCAAAATTCACCAGTATGGGTGTTTATCAGGCGTTACCGACCTCTAGAGCGGAGGTGGCATGACATGTCTAGCCACCGAGTTCCACCCCTGGTGTGTGCCGGTTTAGGCATATTTCACAAGTGTAGGTGTATTTCGGACGTAGGCGGCCTCTAGAGCAGAGGTGCCGTGGTATAGCTCTCGTAGCGATACTACTGGACATACCAGGTTAAACTTCACTTTCCACCACCTTTTCCCATCGGCGCCGCACAGCAACCTTTATTTCCGCATTTACTTCCTTAACCGGGAGGAGCTTCACTCCACACGCGGCATTTGAAAAGTCAAGCCAGCAGTGACTTAACCTCTGGGACAAACCGGTTCATGCATTTCACACGATATGACTGCACTCAGGACGTGGCCGACCTCCAGACCAGAGGTGCCGTGATTTGACTGTTTGCTTCGCTTTATTCTTTCAACCACCTTTTCCGCAGTGATGCTGCGCGGCAACCTCATTTGCAAATTTCTTCATTGGCCGGGAAGAGCACCGCTTGGTGCTTTCGTGAGAACGACTGAAGATTGAAGACCGTGCAGGTTAAAGCACGCAACAATGACCACTCCGCCCCCCCCCCCCTTCCGCCACCAAGGACAGGTAACATAAATCACGGGACATAACCATTAAAAATAAAGTTTCAAGTGTGTGCCACAAAGTATTTTCCAGTATGTTTTCACTTCATATCTTTTCATTTATGCTGGATTTCTGTGTGACAAACTGCATATGCTGTTTAAAATAAATATATGATTCACACATTTCTTTCATACATTTTTCATCGTGTCTTATAACTTTTACATGATGCTTTCTAAAGACATCGTTGTGACTCCATTGACTGCTGATATGATATGGCTAATGGCTAGTAATCTTCGCTTTTGTTACTTCATTCACACGTGCTAAGATTTAGTAGCTAATGAAGTTTAAAGCAGTCAGAGAATCTCACAGAGCGATATTATTCATTTTCCGAAAAAACCTTCATCATTGCATAATCAGAAATGGGTTCATTGTTCTCATTTTTTCACACGAAAGACAATTAAGAAAACCACTGAACACACAGGGACTATATCAATCTTATTCTTCTGCATTCAGTGTTAAACGTTCAGTCTGTGGCAGTATCCTCCAATACTGCACTTATTTCACTATCTTTAAAAGATCCTGAGATATATCTATAAAAAGCTTTTTTTCTATCTAAGGGATACAATCCATGATAAATCTAATAATTTTGACTATTTGATTATTGTTGTAGACAGGTCAAAGGCAATTCGAGCAACTTGAGAAATCAAGGGGGAATCATGAACTTTATCCTGACATATGTTATGTTTGGAACGTCCGATTAGTTTTTCACTGACGGTGACATCCCGAGATTTTGATGATTTTTTATTGAACTTTCTCTGGAGATTGTTTTTATAGGTAGCCATTTGTTGTTGTTGTTTTTTTGAGAAACTAACCCAAGGTCTGCAAACAGGCGATTTCATGAAGTTTAGGATACAAAAGTTCAGTGCATGAGTCAAGTTTTGTGAACTCGCACGGAGTTAGGAATCTTGTGCTATAGTGAAGGTTATAATAAATATCTTTTGCATGAATGCGAATTTCACGGAGAGATAGTTCTGGAAAGATGGCAGTTATGCCTGTTATATAAAAGAACTCAGAGCTGAGTTCAGGGAATCATTAATGTGATGATTATGATTATTGTTATGAGGAAAGTTAGAGAGTCATGTATTTGAATTTTGCTTTTTTTAGAAGTCGCCGTTGAGTAAAAGTTTTCCAAGAATGCCTTAGATTCACTACTATAGTAATTGTCATGTGGGCCAATTGTTTTTAGTAACAAGAATGTAGATAGTGTAGTAATATTGGTATTGACTAGACTTAAAGTGTTACAGTGGTTCTCACACAGTGTACCTTTTGTGATCATCCATCCATGTTGGTAGCTTTATGTTATGCCTCATCCACATAGCTCATCCAACATTCTATCCATTAAAAAATATTGACTTTGTATTGTAATTCTTATTTGTATTGTAACTTGCTTCCTTCGTGAGTTCAAATGTGAGTGTATTCATGTGTGTGTGCGGAAAGTATTGTGAAACTCTGTGGTTATTGTACATGCATATATATATATATATAATGTTAGGACTGACTGACAAATTTTAGTATAACCGAAATAGACAAACAAAAATTAATACATGACATAATGCAACTTGTCACCTGTCTTTTAGAAACATATGACTTGATTATTTTTTTTCTTTAAAATATTAGAATGGAAGAAGCAGAAAACAAAGTACACATTTTAAAATTTAAATTGTTTTCTATGATTACAAATTCTGCGTTATTCAGTTTTCTCACGGATAGATGTGAAATGTTCATTCATTCCTTTGCATGTCCCTTGCGGAACTTTGCCTCCCAAACAGCACTCCTGTAGGCCTCTCGGTTGTGAGCAAGATGGCCTGCTGCTGCTGCATCCATTTCCAGATCATCAACGATGTCTTGCAGCCATCTTCGTTTCGGTCTTCCTCTTTTTCTTTTTCCCATTATGTATCCTTCCAATACGGTCTTCTCTAAATTATCATGACGTTTAATGTGGCCAAAATATTTAAGTTTTCTCTCTTTAATCCTCTTTACTAGCCAGCCTTCTTCAATATTAAGCTCTTGTAGTATATATATATTTGTTCTTTTTTGTGTCCACGATATTTGGAGAACTCTTCTATAGCATTTACATTCAAAGGCATTTATGTGCTTCTCAGCTGTTTTGTTAAGTGTCCAGGTCTCACAGGCATATGTTGCGATGGGAGAGATGCATGCCCTTAAAAATCTTATTTTTGTGGTTCTGTCTGCTCCTCTCCACAGATTCTTTATTTGTTTTACTTTCTGAAGAGCAATAGATGTCCTCCTTTTAATTTCCCGCATTGTATCTCCATTATTAGTTAGTAGTGATCCAAGATATTCAAAACTCTCCACTTCTTCCAGTTTTTCCTCACTGATACATATTTCAGCTGCCTTGTTTGTTTTGTCAGTTGTCATCACTTTAGTTTTCTTTGCATTAAGATAGAGGTTCTGCTCTTCGCTGTTCTTGCGGACTGACATAATTAGTTTTTCCATTCCTTCTTGTGTTGTGGACAGCAATACTGTGTCATCAGCATATCTAATCTCTGGTATTTCATAACCTCCAACTGTTATGGCATCGTAATATTCTTTGTCTACATCTTCTCTAACATTCCTCATTATATTTTCAGTATACAAGTTAAATAAGTAGGGTGACAATATGCACCCCTTACGGACCCCTTGTTTTATGTCAAACCAAGTTGTTGTTTCACCATTTATTCTTACTGCTGCTTGTTGGTCTAAATACAGCAGTGATGTTAATTGTATCAAATGTGTTGGAAATCCCATTTTTTCCATTATTTCCCAAAGTTTCTGGTGTTGTACACAATCAAATGCCTTTGAGTAGTCTATAAAGGATAAATATAGATTCACATTAAACTCCCTGCATTTCTCTATTATTAATCTTAGATTGAATATATGATCTCTTGATCCTCTTCCTTGCCTGAAGCCAGCTTGGACCATATTGACTTCTTCTTCTATTTTCTTTCGAAGTCTACCCATTATGATTTTTTTTTAAAATGTAGACCACCAAATTATAGTCTCTTTTAATGGAGATCATAAAGCAGTTATGACAAGGTTATGACACAAGTTAAACACTTAGGCATATGCTATATTTTTCTTTAGAAATATTATGTAGGCTACGGTTAAACTTCGAGTTAACGAGACATATATAGATCTATAATCTGGTATATGATCGTCAGATGCAAAGCGTCGAGGTTATGCCTAGTCGGTTGCAATAGTGTGCAGCAATGCCAAGTAGTTACTTGTCAGTATGAAATGTGTGGATCCTTGAATATACTCTGCACATTGGTCAGGGATTTGAGAAAACCATGCGATGGTGGTCTCCCCGAGTATTTGTGTATGCCCAGGACTGACCGAGGCAATAGGACGAAAAAATAAAGTAAGCCTTCTACGCGAGTTGGGGTGTTATTCTCTAAGAATAGGAGTTAGGACGCTCAGTAGAAAAAAAAATAATGTAATGATAATATGACAAATAAGAATTCAAAATGGTGGTTAAACACGCGAGCTATATTTTAGCAAACAGGTCAGAAAAAATGTGATCTTTTCCAGTCGAAATTTATAATGCGTGTTTCTGTGCTTATTTGATGTGATAGTGATGATGATCTATAGCCCTGTTTTATTCGAGTGTTTTACCTTATGATTGCTTAAAGAGGTCTTGATTAACTGATGGCTTTAAGAGGATAACATATTGATGATGAATTAGTAAAATGATACATGCATTTGGTGTTTATTACTGATCTACCTTGCGGTCCTTTTTGCATTGACTAAATATGGTGTGTTTTAATGAATATGTTGGGGACCCGATTTCGATTTTCGACTTCCAATCACCATAGGATCGGCGAGACCTTGGCTCGTGAAAAAAAAATCCCAGGGTTCACTCAGCCTCAAGAAAAATGGGTACCAGGGTTAACACTATGGGAAAGAAGAGAAATGGCGCCACTAGCTACGGAGTTCTTGCTGATAGTGACATTAGCTGGCATTTTCGGGTCAACTGTTGACTAGGCAGCAGACAACTGAAGGTTTGACTGTGTGCAGAAACGGGGGTTCACAACTCATACCTGTAACTTTAGCTCGGATAAAGGATTTTTGGAGAAGAAAAAGACTTCCTTTAGTTGTCATCTTTATAAGCAAATTAGTCAGAGTATGCATTAATTTAGTAAGAAAGTTTTTGAGTTTACCTAGACAGTGTATTAAAAAATAACTGAAGTGCGCTTAAGTATAACATGATGAAATCTAAAGTGAGTCACTTTAACGAAACATAACTTAAATCATATCATGACTTACATAATAGACTTACCTTTACCGGCTCTTTGAAGACTTGTTCACGAAGCAGACAATGTTTATGATGTTCGTGACAATGCCAAAAACTTAGTTTTTGACAGAGTGAGGTAAAGAATACCCAACTCAAGATGAGGGTAGTCTCATCGTCCATCTCTGGGTGTCAAATAAACATGACAACAGACAGACTGGTGTATTGATTCTACATGGTCAGTATTCTAGTTTGTCATTATCTATTATG
Organism: Achatina immaculata; assembly: GCA_009760885.1. Taxonomy (NCBI): domain Eukaryota; kingdom Metazoa; phylum Mollusca; class Gastropoda; order Stylommatophora; family Achatinidae; genus Lissachatina; species Lissachatina immaculata. Next base: position 74,770,894 of record CM019702.1, read on the forward strand.
GAATTATATTTTTTGCTAATATCATGGATGACCAATGACAGTTTAATTTAACAAAACAGTGGAGGACAAATATAGATAATTCTGTTTCATTGTGACTATTTTTTCTTAATTGCGATACATTACAACAATAACACGTGGGAATGAATTTGATAAAAGTGTTACATTACATTACGTGATTTTTGTAAATATTTCTTGCTAATGTTACTATAAGGCGTGATGTGACCACATCACTCTCTAATGTGCCGACAAGTCATGAATCTTGCATCGGAGAACCTAAATTATCTGAGTCTCAACAACGAGGGAGCATTATTAACTGAAGATACATTTGAGATATAAAGAGTGGAGGAGTGGATTTTACCGCCGTATCAGAATGTATAATTAGTAACAACTTTCCTGGTCTATTATTTAACATATTGTGGATAACTGGGGCGCAGTCTGGACTGGAAAAAAAAATGATAGGGTTCTGATAATGATGAGAAGTAAATCAGTCTTTAGCATTTCCCTTTGCAGAACTTTGCCTCCCTAACAGCTCTCCTGTAGGCCTCTCGATTGTAAGCAAGGTGCCCTGCTGCTATTGCATCCATTTGCAGGTTATCAACCATGTCTTGCAGCCAACTTCGCCTTGGTCTTCCTCTCTTTCTTCTTTCAATTATGTACCCTTCCAAGACTGTCTTCTCTAAATTCTGATGACGTTTAATGTGCCAAAAATATTTGATATTCGTTGTTTAATCCCCTGTACTAACCAACCGTCTTCAATATTAAGTTCCTGTAATATGAATATATTTGTTCTTTTTTGTGTCCATGATATTTGAAGAACTCTTCTGTAGCATTTACATTCACAGGCATTTGTGTCTTTCTCAGCTGTTTTGTTAAGTGTCCCAAGTCTCACAGGCATATGCTGCGATGGGAAAGATCCTTAAAAATCGTATGCTTGTAGTTCTGTCTGTTCCTCTCCACATCTTCTTCAGTTCTTTTTAACTTTAGAAGAGCGATAGATTTCTTCCTTTTAATTTCCCTCAGTCGATCTCCATTATTAGTTAGTAGTGATGCACAATATTCAAACGTTTCACCTATATCACATTTTTCTCCGTGATATATACTTCTGCTTTCTCATTTGTTTTATCAGTTGTCATCAATTTAGTTTTCTTCAAATTAAGATAGAGATTTTGCTCTTCACTATTCTTACGGACTGACATAATTAGTTTTTCCATTTCTTTTTGTTCTGGACAACAATACTGATGTCTTAGGTACCACCCTGAATGGTAGGGCAATCTTTTTGCATCGGGCTACTACACGTAGAATACCATATCATTATATTAAATAGAAAATAGTACGAAAGGAAATAATCCTAAATAAAGAAACAATGGAAACAACAGAAGATAAAAGAAGTGGTGCATGGATGTGTTTTATTGTAGTGACAAATGGCGATTATTCACAGAAGGTATGGCTTTACAATAGGAATTTCCTTTCATGTATATGTGTAAGGAAGTTAGGATCAGAATTGTAAAAGCAGCATCAATCTTCAAGAATCTTGAGAACATATGGAATTCAAAAGTTATAAGCACAAAAACCAAGTTAAGACTATTCAATTCAAATGTAATATCCACCCTCATTTATGCATGTTTTAAGCTGGAAAACAACTAAAGAAATAGAAAAGAAATTAGACTCTTTTGAAAACAAATGCCTAAGGAAAATACTCGGCATCAAGTGGAATGAATTCAAGAACAATGCAGAGATAAGACAGATGACTGAACAACAACCAGTCTCACGGGTGATCAGGAAAAGGAGATGGACATATGTTGGTCACTTGATGAGAAGAAATGATCAGAGAATCCCAAAACAAGCTATCAAGTGGAACACAACAGGCCGAAGAAAAAGGGGCAGACCGCGTGAAACTCTGAAGAGGACATTATTAAGAGAGGCCAAGTTAACAGGCATAAAATCCTTTGTTGAGGTTGAAAGACTCGCCGAAGACAAAAATTGGCGAACTACTTTGCGAGCCCTATGTGACGTCTAACGGCACGGGAAGGATATAAGATATAAGATATGTGTATGTAATTGGGTCTGACTAGATGTACATAAACGTTATGTATGTGCATACGTGAGTGAGGGAAGTGTGTTTATATGTCTGCGTAAGGGAGACAGAGATGAGAGAGAATGAATGAATGAATGAATGAATAATCTTTATTTTTCATGGGTAAAGAATTGGGCACGCAGGCCCGTCTTACATTTTGCCCTTCATCACTCCATCTTTCATTCTTCCCACACACTTGATTTAGTACAAATATACACATTAAATTAGGAAAAAACATATCAAAAGAGTGTAAGATGTAACTACTACATTCAAAGTAAAAGAGAAGAAGTAATTAACCTAATAAAATAACACTCACGCACACATACATACGCAGACATATACATAAACAAAACACATTGTAAATACAGATCTTGTAACATATGTTTTTTTAACAGACATTAAAATAATTTCTAACACTATCTAACAAGTTGCTTTTCTAACTATGTCATTTTAGTACTTGATGGTTGGCGAGTCACGTGTTAAGAGAGTGGTGGCTATTTTATGGAGGCATATAATTACCAGCAAGTAAATAATGAAACAGGTTTGAGTTAAAGGATGAAGTATTACCAATGGATTTTAAATAGTAGGAGAGGGTGTTCCAGAGCTGTACTGCAGAGTATGCAAGGCTTTTCTTGTACAGATCAATCCTGGGTTAGGGAAGAAGACATTTTTTTTAAACGCTGGCTATGTTTAGTGTTATAAGTAAACAGTGACCACAAGTAAGGCGGAGCATTGTGCGACAGAATTCTCTGAGTAAACTTAACTTTGTTGAAAATGATTCTATTTTTGAGGGGTAGAATTTTGAGTTGTTTGTGTTGATCTACAGTCTGTACTGGGTGTTTGTCACAAATAAGATTTAATGCTCGCTTGTGAAGTGAGTGGAGCCTTTTTGTGTTTGAGACTGAGCATCCATCCCAGATTGTGGAACAGTAATCTAAGTGTGTGTGTATGTGTGATATGTAGTATATCTTTCTTGTGTCTTTGTCGATAAAGTGTTTAATTTTGGCTAATTGGTAAACTTTCGGTGCAATCAAATTTGTTAGGTTATGTATGTGAGAATTCCAAGTTAAATGCTGATCAATGATGAGTCCTAGGGTTATATGTTCATGAACATTTTCTATTGCCTTAGTCCCAGCACAAAGCTGTAGTGAAGTTTTAGTTGTATTGTGCAGTTTCTGTCTTGTAGTGATGAGCATGCATTTTGTTTTGTTGGTGTTTATCAACATACCATGTTTATTATTCCATTTAATCAAACTGTTTATATCATTTTGGAGCGTTGTCTGTAGTTTATTGATGTCATAGTCACTATTGTAAACAGTACAGTCATCAGTGAAAAGATCACATGAAGAGTGCTTTAAATGTAGTGGTAGGTCGTTAATATAGGTAGCAAAGAGAAGAGGACCAAGAATAGAGCCTTGAGGAATACCGGTATCAACCACTGACGAGCCAGATAGTATGTTTCTAAAGCAAACTACTTGTTTTCTACCTGAGAGAAAAGATGTAATACATTTTGTTAGGTCAGGGTGTAATCTATAGCCTTCCAGCTTTTTTGCAATAATTTCATGATCAGTCATATCGAAGGCTTTTTGAAATCAACAAAAACAGCACCACACAATTAGTCATCATTTATATTAGACAGCCAGCTTTCTGTCATTTTAGTTAATGCTGTGTGGCAGGAGTAATTTGGTCTAAAACCTGACTGACTCTCTATTAGTAGATTGTTTTCTTGCATGTGGAGCAATGTTAACTTTTGTATATGCTTTTCAAGACTTTTAGATAGTGATGACAGAATGGATATGGGTCTATAGTTTGAGAGGTCACTCGTCTGTCCAGATTTAAAAAGAGGAAACACTTTGGCGAGTTTAAAAGCGTCAGGGAAATATTGTTTCTCAACGCACAAATTGTATAAGTATGTTAGTGTGTCTGTGATAACTGGTGCAGCGTAGCTGAGAGAAAGAGAGATAGATAGATAGATAGATAGATAGATAGATAGATAGATAGATAGATAGATAGATAGATAAATAGATAGATAGATAGATAGATAGATAGATAGATAGATAGATAGATAGATAGATAGATAGATAGATAGATAGATAGATAGATAGATAGATAGATAGATAGATAGATAGATAGATAGATAGATAGATAGATAGATAGATAGATAGATAGATAGATAGATAGATAGATAGATAGAGAGAGAGAGAATGAAAGAAAACAGAGACTCAATTCAAAAATCGATCTCCTGCTTATAGTTTTAATAGAGAAATGTTCATGAAGAAGCATGTACCAAATTTTCTTTCACAATACATGGCTTCTTTTTTCATTATAATTAGTTCATTATCATCACTCACGAACTCATTATAGATCTAATGATGTTTCGATGCTGTTTAGCTTGATATTTTATTTAGTGTATGGTATAAGTTCTTTCCTATAACTCTCGTGTATCTTAAACATGATGTTAGTTCTGCCATTCTGCCAGTTCTTTCATCTTAACCAAAAATGTTTAGGAGAAATCTTCCATCTTTCTGATATTGAAAATGATACAGAAGGCAACGAATCTCAAACAATTTCTGTTAAATATTTATCCCTGGAAAAAGCTACTTATTTTGTTATAATGACAATACTGATGCTGTAATATGAATGATTGTTTCATTATTCTGCACATCCCATTCAAATTCAGATTCTCGTATTACGTGTTATGATCATCTCCTTCTACCTCTCTCGCCTTATTCTGATTATCAGTATTCCTTCTCTACCATGTTTGATAATATTTACTAATACACTGGAATACCAACACTCTTAAGGACAGCTCATGGAAAGATGACTCGAACTGGTGATGCCTTTTTGTGTTCTTTGTGGAAAGTCTCCAGACTTTACCTGTGTAAAAATTGCACGACAGTCTCGTTCAAAATAGTATTGTCTTTTGTTTTTCTTAACTGATAATATTTAATCTATAGACTTGCCTGACTTATGGATTAATTTGTTTTGTTTAAATTGGTGCTTTTGTTCTTAAATGAATGTAGGTTAAGTACCATTTATTTTAGGTTTTGATATATTTACATTATTTTTTCTTCATTCAAAATAATATGTATATGTCTCTATATGTGACAGTATGTATCAGTAGGCTACATGGACCAAATAATTATAGTAATTGTACACCATGGTGACCAGAATCTACAAATGGTAAACCACTCCTGGGTTTTTTTCCCGATTACTAATCATTGCAGAGGAATAATTTACCATAGATCGGTTCTATTTTGGGAACATACGGAAACGTACATTTTGTTTGTATATTACAAAGTATATAATAATACTTTCCTGAAAACTGACAATAATACCGGTGAAGGAAACCAAACCTTTACGTTTATTCACAAATCATATTTTCTTTTAAACCTGTCACAGATTACATCAACATGAAAACACCAGTAACTGAGCTAAAATTAAATGTCAAATGTTTTGGTGAATAAACGTTCAGGTTAAAAAAGAAACGTCACCATCTATAGAGAAATTAAAATGAAAAGCTAAAATATAATATTAACTGAACGCTTGCTGAGGAAATAATACAAACATGTTTTAAAAATTCTATAGACTTACATTATGTACATTATTTATTATTGCACAATATAAACTGTTAAAATTCTTCCTTATTTAAGTTTTTAAACCATTTCATAATAAGAACTATGGAAGTCCATTTAACATATTTTAGAACTTCTTCTACTCATTTTCGTCTATAACATACTAAATTTTGTATTAGCCTATACAAACCTTCGTGTCTTAAATTCTAAGTTTAATATTGACTTTATAAAAAATAGGGAAAAGGGAAAATCTCATTCCCTTATGATTTTTGGCGTGTCTTTAAATTCCTTGTACATAATGTAATAGGTACAGATGCCAACTTTGAAAGTAATGAGACAGTTCACGGGGAGGCCTGACTCAATTATTTTAATAAAAAGGAGAATCTTGTATACGATAACCGCGTACGAAGTAGAAGAATAAGATAAGTGAAACCCAAGAAGTATGAAGAAAGTCAAGTTAGGGATCATACACGTCTGGTTGAGACAAACCCTCGTTCCGGTGAGATGTTTGATTTCCGATCGAGAAGAATAGAATGATTCTCTAATCCACCATCAGGAGAGCTGGACATTATGTCTGCTGGGTAAGTCTCCACTAGAAGACATATCCTACTGAGTGCAGTTTGCAGCTACTTGTCCTGGCTGTTTGTTTAGGAGGATACGAAACAGTGTGTTTTTAAGAAGGAGACAATCTATAATGTTGAGGAAGAAATATCCATGTGTGTAAAGAGAAGATAACTATATTTATGAAGTAAATACACAGGTGGTTTTACGGGCAATAATTACCTGTTTACATCAAGAGCTTCTGGCTAAATTAGGAGCAGGTCCGTTCTTATGGTAATATCCTCTGTTGCCCCTGCAGCGATCATTTTATTGCAGTGTTTTGTTGTATTTATTATATTTGTGGTGGATCACTGCGCGTGGGAACAGTGAGCTCGCTTGAGCTAAGACGCGGGTAGGAACAAAAGGTTATGTATCCAAGTTTCCATAGTTAGTTTTAGGCGAGGGAGGCCATTATAGGTGGGCCTTAAGCTTCTAGTAGAAGCGACAATTTGCCTGTCCCTGTCCTGCTATCCGTTCTGTCTATAAAGCCATGCACCCACACAGCCACTCACTGGCATAACGACAACGACAATCATACTTTCCGAACCTCTCACTATCATCGTCTTCTTGTTTTAAACCCCAGCCCTCACTCTCGCTCCTGTACACAACCACCATAGGAAAAGGCATATCCTTAAACGACTTTAAGAAAAAAAAACTAGTCAGAAGTGGTAATGGTATAAAAGTGTACTTTACAAAATATACGTGAAGCTACTGTGAATTTCTTGAGGCTAGAGAAATCACCTTGCTTCAGACTTAACATTCACAATATGTTAATCTAGGTACACCGGTAGAAGCAAATCATGATAAATTAAACATTAGAAAAAGTAATAACATAAAATTCTTCTTTACATTTGAATACTTATGCGTATATTTTAAGTATTTCGAATTAAACACTTTGCCACATATTTTATGTATTTTTCTTGTGTATAAGTATGTGTAAGACTAAATATATAAATGCACTCAAAACATGCAGAAAATAGTTGGTGTTCAAGCGCTAAAGGAACGTAGAAACACAAAGGTCATGATCATGGGAAAGCAATTCCTCAGCTCTGTAAGCCATCCCCTGAAGGAGAGATTCAATAACTTCTCACTAAGATGGCTTAAAAGAAGCAGCTTCATTCATCAGGCCAAGCGTATGCTTAAGCTGATACAAGACCTTCCAACTGTAGTCGCTCCATTATCATCTGTACCAGAGCATACATCATGGAAAGAAGCAGAATATACACAAATAACTATTCAGACTAAAGTGAAAGGTGTGCAGAATGGTGAAAAGCAAACCAGTCATGTAAGATCAACAGCCACACTTAGTATTCTAGATGATAAATATCCATGTGACACCTAGATACGTGTGTATACAGACGGATCTGCACATAATGGCATAAAGAATGGAGGTACAGGAGTACATATTGAATATCCAAACAACACCAGTGGCAAGATTTCCATACCCACTTGAAAAAACTGCAACAACTATGATGCAGAAGTTAGGGCGATTATTGCTGTAGTTGAAAAACTATCACACTCCAGAATTGATACATGTCCCGAAGTAATTCTCACAGATGCAAGATCAGTACTGGAAGCTCTTCAGTGCAACAAACTACCAGACCTTAAAGATGCCTTGTCAAAAACTGGGTTACAACACGGAGTCACTTTGCAGTGGATTCCCTCCCACTGTGGAATACCAGGCAATGAGAAAGCTGACCATTTGGCCAAAGAGGGCACTGAAATGGAGCAACCAGACATACCGATCACCTATAATCAGAAGAAAAGCATGATAAAAACCTACAAGAAACCAAAAACACCACCACATGATGACTATCACATGCTAAACAGAAAGGATCAAGCCACCATTTTCCGTCTCCGAACAGGACACAGCCGACTCCGAAGTCATATGTATACACAGTTTAAGGTTGGTACTACTAATCTATGTACATGTGCCCAGGTGCCCCAAACTGTGGAACATATCCTCCAAAACTGCACCAACTATGATACACTAAGAAATAATTACTACCACAGTGAAACCACTACAGAAGATAAGCTCTATGGTTCCATACATGAATTACAAAAATCAGTGAAATTTGTCCAAGAGACAGGACTGCAGATATAGACAGACAATGCGAACGAAGAAGAAGAAGAAGACACTCAAAACAATTATAGAATTCAATTTTACTTACTTTCCAGAATTCTCATGGTACGAGATTACAAACCTTCTACCCCCAGCCATATTCATCTATTCCCCAAACCATTTTTTTTTCCTTTTTGATTACAATTATATCTCTTTCCATTATTTCCAATTTCCCCGCCTCGTATTTATTACCAACCTACTACACCTGAAGCTTCCCTTTAGAAGTTCACAAAACTAACCACGCGCACTTGTAGATGAATGTGCCATGAAAAGGTGCACACTCTTGAATAAGTGTCATTGAGTTAAAGCCCCTTATTATTAATTACAGTTAGATCTTGTTCAGTGTACTCGCCGCTGAGTTCATGCTTATCCCAGAAGTGCAAACAATGTCGCATGTGATATATCTGAAAGTTGTATGGGGCGAGTGAGCATAACATACCCTGCCTGGACACTTGGTAAGTATGTTACTGTTCATTATGTTGTAGCGCAACCGTTGGCAGCTACTGTCATAACTGGTTTCGGAAAAGGCCCACTTAGAGAGGCCCATAGTTGGTGCTTGTGACTCCACTGTACCCATCGGTGGCAAGTGGTGCGTGTGATCACCATGTCTTCCAGAACTTCACCTGATTACTGGTAGGCATAAATCCTTTCACGTCATGCTTCTGAGGTTGTCATTCACAGGCGTGTTTGACTCGTTTGCAGCAACCACTTAACACGTTTGATTGGTCGTAACACAAAACGTTGTCTTGTTTCTAGTGAAGTCAGCCGGGGCTCTGTTGCTCCTGACTTGATGAAAGACACTGCGCTTTCACTGACGTTTCGGTCTGTCCTGGTGAACTCACCCTCTTAGTGCTGTTCTGCTGTGACGTCTATTTGATCTCATGTTTCCCAGTAAAATTTAATATAAATACAGTAATTTATATTTATTATACGTATTATGTAATACATAACAAAATATACACAGATAATAAAATAGACACAACATTGCTGGTGCGGTTGTTAGGTTATCTGGTCAATGTGGCAGAAAACTGTGTTGCTGATTCTTCCACTGCTTCTGTGTCGGCCAGCTAGCCACCTACACTCTGTCTGTAACAAGTACATGTCTCTTAGCTGTCACAACCATTGCTCATGTGATTATTCAGATAGCCAGTCTCTGGTAACTTTTACGACCTTTGCTCTGTGGTTGTGCAGAAAGCCTCGCCATAACCTGTACGGTTGTATAAGCATATAATATTGAATAAACACAGGAGATTGAGACGGCTCGCATATGTTATATACTTAATGGTGTATATTTCTCTCCTGAGAGATTTGCAAGGAACATGTTTGGTTCTTGGATTGGGGAATAATATATAGCAGAATATACTATGAAAAAATAAATAACATTGAAATAACTGTGTTTAAGCTGAAGCCCCTGGCTGTTTATCGTTGTTGTTCCTTTTCATTGTACTCGCTCTTGAGTTCATGGTTAACTCAGAAGTGGACAAGATGTTGACTCTTAAAATTATTGAAGCTGTATGGGGGTTAGTGAGCATAAAAAAAACATGTCTGGAAACTTGAGAAGCACTGTGTGACAGAGTTTGAGAGACTATATTATTCGTGGTCAGTTAGTTGCTGTAAAATGATGGTGTAGCTGTAGTGCACCCCGTGATAACGCTGTGTACTTGTGCAAGTTCTATCAATTCCTTTGGCGGCAGCAATAGTTCAGTGTGTGGTCATGTATTCATTGTTTCATCTGAGGTATCACACGCCGTATTTCGCCCATCTTGGTTGTCTCTATCATCATCCTGCGACGTGGAATAAAATGTGTGTATTATGACGGCGATGACTGCTTCAGTGATCTTCACGTGCCACTTTAGTGTTCGTGTTCCTTGGTTTCCTGAACAGAGAATATTATTTCAGGAATCGTGTTAGCTTCTTTACTAGTGACGTTCATTCCCTGCAGATGGTCTTCGTCATTCATAAAGTGTTGGCGCAAATGGTTCCGGTTTCTGTCATACTGCGCACTTAGATATGTTATATATTTTCGGACACATTTAAACATATATATATATATATATATATACAATTCTTTGTTGTACTTTAATTTTTTTATATATATTAGGGTACAGGAGATGTTTGTTTGTATGTTCTTATAGGATTCTTAACTGTATTTGGTCTGTGATCTGTTCTTCACTCTAAAATGTATAAACTAGAAAAAAGTAGGAGCAGATTTGTTACTTAACGATCTTATTTTGTAATCGTTAAGTAATAAAGCTGCCCCTACTTTTTTGCTACTTTATACATTCTGGTATCACATCTTTACTGCAGTGCTTCGTGTATAGTTGTATACTTAAATACTAATAATTGTGTGTTCTTCACTCTGTCCTAAATCTAATTAATTCTTAAACATCACAACATTACAATAAGGGGAAAACACAAATGAACAATTCTTCATCTGGGTCAACAGTTCTATGATATGAACAAGATAAAAATCAACCCGTATCCATTTCCTTCAATATTGTTTGTTTTCCTTCATAAAAATATAAACAATGGAATAACTGAAATCAGATTAACACTTTTACGTGTTATGGAGTTAACACGTTTACAATACAGTCGTCCTATACATAATCTCCAAGTATCAGCTTTAATGATTGAATGCCTGATTATAATAAAATGAACTAAGAGGCAAAAAATATATATCAAAAATGCATATGCACAAATTTCAATGATACACATGTTATGTTACATAAAAGCATCAAAGTATGTATTAAAAATATTGAAATCTTGCTTGAAATAATATATATATAATATATATATATATATACTAAAATATATTATTTGCGTATATATATATATATATATATATATATATATACTAAAATATACTATTTGCGTATCTTTCATCTATTAACAACTATACCTGAGTGAGTTGGGATGGATAGGAGGAATGCACAGAGCAGCTTGCATGCCTCTATGTCACAGAATATAAACCATAACGAACCCAACACACAAACACATATATATCCAATATAA
>CM019702.1:74790482-74802676 GCA_009760885.1 Achatina immaculata
AAACTCTCTGCACTTCTTTATTATTAATCTTATATTGAATATATGATCTCTTGATCTTTTCGTTGCCTGAAACCAGCTTGGACCATATTGACTTCTTCTTCTATTCTCTTACGATTTCTATGATTTTTAACAGAATTTAGTATACTATAGGATACTATATTCTGGGTAGTTGCGATGACGGAAAAATTCCAGTAAATTATTGGATTGTTGGATAAAGTCGGAGTCATCTTTGCATATGCAGCATAGACGGAGGAATTGGGAGTATGGGATGGAGTTCATACATGCTTCAGGATGGGAGGAGCTGTAAAGTAAATAGGTGTGGCTATCGATGGGCTTGTAGAAAATGGAGGTAACAAGCCTATTTCTGTCAATAGATTTATGCTAATGTCTAAAAATATTCAGACTTGCCAGAAATTTCATAAGTGATTTGATGCTATTATTGAGTGAGTTAGCGAATTCAATAACATGTTTTAGCTAGTCCTGTGGCATACTGGTGACTCCAATGCCATCATCAATATATCTTTCATAAAATTCTGGAAGTCTCCCAGTGTAGGTTTCCTATAACTGAACTTCCATAAAGCCCATAAATAGACAAGCATAACTAGGGCCCAATTTTGTTCCCATGGCAACACCACTGATTTGGTCGAAGTATTCACCGCTGAATTCAAAAGAATTTAGGTTTAGTACTAGTTGTGTGAATCTTATTATGGCATCAGTGTTAATGGTTGAGTGTGGGTCTTTGTTGAGAAAATAACGAAATGCTAAAAGTCCATCGTCGTGGTGGATTGAGGTGTAGAGGGGACATACATCAAGAGGTGATAGGAGTAGTACGGAGAGAGCATGATCGCTTCAAGAATAGTTAGGGTGTGGTTAGTATATTTCAAATAAGAGGCCAGTTTGTGTACTAGCGGTTGGAAAATACTGTCCAAGAACTCAAAATGTGCTCAGTAGGGCATGAACACGCTCGTACAATAGGACATCTCGGGTTACCTGGTTTTTGAGAATTTTAAGAAGAAGATAGAAGGTAGGTGTGGCTAAACAACTATCTTTGATGTGAAGAGAGAGAGAGAGAGAGAGAGAGAGAGAGAGAGACTGAGGTGAAAGACTGCCTTCTTTAATTAAGTCTTTGATGGCAGCTTCCACTTTATTATTATTTGAAAGTGTAGCATCGTTTTTTGCGTGGGGTATAAAAGTTAGCATTCTTGACTTGGGACATTCCTTCCGCAATATATACATCTTTTTTTTTCAAACTACAAGATTCAATGTTTCATCGGCTGGTTTTATTACTATGTCATCTCGACGTCGGAGTTTAGACAGTGTCATGAATTCTCCCTTGGTGAGGTTGAAATGTCGAAGTTTTGGTGGCTGGAGGTTCTTGATTTCCCGCCATGTTGTATCAATATCTAAAGCTTGAGAAGCCCAGGACGAAGGTGTCCAACTATATTTACGGTGGTTATAAGGGGCAAATGCGTCATCAGGCTTTTGTGTGGGGTGGTTAGGTTCTTGGTTAGCAAAGAAATATTTGAGACGTAATCTGCGGTAGAATTGTTTGACATTGCGGAGTAAGAAATAGCGGTCACAATGACGGCGGATAGGAACATTTTTGAGACCTCTGCCTAGAACTTGTTTTTCATCATCAGAAAGGGGCAAGTCGGGAGGAATGCAGACAATATTAGAGGTTGGAGGAGGAGGAGGAGGAGGGGGAGGGGGTCTCATCAAACGGTGTGGGTGGAGGGGGTCTCATCAAAGGGTGTGGGTGTGAGAACTTGATTAACCTGGGAAGGTTGATCGGGAAGTGTGGAGGATGCCTGCTGTAAAGACATAGTAAAAGAAAGGGGTTGAGTGGCGGGTTGAATATTATTGGAAGTTGTGTTGGGGGCAAAGGTTGGAGTTGGTTAAGTTTATGTTGTTTGCCAGAGACATAGAGTTGGTAAAGTCGCCGATTTGTGACGTGTATAATATGTTTGATAAGAACAAGGAGAACACGGTTGTCTGATGTGAAAGAGTGAAGGCGGCGATCTAGGCTATCTTTCATCCGATCGAGGTTGGACGAAAAACGTCTGTGGTTCTGAATGATACACCGCATTCTGAGATGTGAGCAGTTTTTTTCGATCTTATCCAGAAGTCTTTGTTCAACCACATGGAGTGTGCCAGCCGCTGGATGAAAAGATGATGAGAAACCTTTTGGAACTATTTTGTGACGGAGACAATAGTTGAGAAAGTGGAGGTAGGAGGCAAATCTCGTCTTCTTGTAAATTGTGAAAGCCAGTTCAGTGGCTGTCAGAGATGTGTGGAGGGAGGAGATGGAAAGAATGGTGTATGTGTTTGTATGATTAAGGCTCACACCGAAACGTAACGACTTTGTTTTCGTTAAATAATAAAGCTGTCCCTACTTGTTTCCTAGTTTATACATTTTGTTAGTGTTCTAATGTTCTATGTTGCTATTGCTGTGGTGTTACTTGTGTTTTCTTTGCGTGCAGTAGTTGAATGATGTTCTGGTATCACCTGGCGCACGTGATAGTCCCTACCGGACGAGGTGGTTCACTGGAACCCCCATTAAAGCCGTTATGATTCAAAGAATTGTGGATTGTCATTGAGTTAAAAGAATAGGAAGAGAAAAAAAGCACATATTGGTCCATATCTGAGGGGACTTTTTGCGACATTGTGGTTGAAACACAACATAATGCGAATTTTTAGCAAGGTCGCTTCAAGACGTAAGCCAAACTTATCTCTGGGTCTCAGTAATATCAAGGTCCTGCAGTTTTTTTTACTCTTTGTGAAGTGCACTATGAATAAAAGTTAGTGTGATTGTCTGCTCGTGAGACAACATCAGATTAGAAGACGAACATCAGGATCAAAATCACTATAAAGTGTGTATTAACTACTAGTGTGTTCTATTAACATTTGCTTGTTACCACAGTGCCCTTTTGAAACAGCTTTTCCCTTACAGCTCCCGTTCACCTTCTTCAACACCTCCCCCCGCCCACCCACACCTAGTTGCTGAGGGGTCATATTATACACCATGAGAAACACTGTTTTCAGATTGTTTTTTGTTAAAATTAAACCAAACCTACCTTTTATAAGAGAAGTGTAAATGATAACGGTCGTTTCCAAACTACACACTGGTGTAACAATGTTATACTGTAAATTAGTATTTTTATTGAGTAAGAAGATGTTCTTTGTTTTATACTTTTTATCTTCACATACATCGCTCATTTCCTCACAGATAGTACGAGTTTCAATAAATCCAGTCTCTGCACAAGTTACAGACTTTATTTAGTTCGGTCTAATGATGGTTCCGATAAAATAGCTAGTACCATCACTTGGACTAGAAAATGCATTTCCTTGGTTCATCACGGAATCACCTAAAAATGTTTCGCAACAAACAGATCTACCATGTTCTAGATGCAGCACTTCAGCAATGTTCTCAGTTTCAAAATCTCTGCACGTGATACGAGAACAACTCCTAACTCTGTACTATGTTAGACCTTCAACACTTTGTCATCTAACCTCAAGAGCCTTCTTCGCCTCAGTCATTTTTTCACAGAGTTCCAAAATGTCAAACCTGCATTTTACACACTGTACTAATTATCCCTTTCTACCTCGTAGCATTTCCTCTGTCTGGTCTAAACTACCTCTCGTCCTAAAACTCCGTCTTCCTTCTACTTTCCTACGTGTGTCTGTCTGTTTCCTTCGCGTCCCGTTTTCGTATTTTTAACTGACCACTCGGTAATTTTGCGCTGTCATTCGAAACTCGTCCATTAGTTTTGGTATGCGCGTCAGTTGGTTCCCCAGTCATAAATTGCTAGTTGATTTGTATTGCATGTCCTCCCTCTTGCCTTTGTCTGTTTCTTCTGTTACATTTGTCAGCGTCCAGTCGTGATGGTCTATCACTAGGGTCATGGTAATCAGTTTTCTACTACCGTGGGAACGTTCCTCTTCTAAATTTTCCATCTTTTCTAACCTGATTTCTGTGTATCAATAATAATAAAAACTATAATAAAGATGCTAATAGTGATAATAATCATAACAATACACTACTTACAATAATCATAACTTACAAGGGATTGTGCTACACTGGCGTCAGTGACACTCTCAACAACGGATTAAAAACATTTCCTCAGTCGTTCAATATTAGCTTCTTTTATTTGCTCCATATAGCTATACTATAATAAACTTCCTGATTATGTTCAGCAACATTCTAAACCTATTTTCACCAACGTGTACACTCATGATTTAGCTATACAAGCAGCTGCCACGCCAGTAGCCTTAGGTGATCATCATCATCATCTTGTGCAGTACGAAGGTTGGTGGTAGTGAATCTCCATTTTCCTGGCTCCCTGGTCTTGATGGTGAACGAAATCAAGCTAAATACTGTCCACTCTCGTGTGTTATCTTCGCGTCTTTATCTCTGTCTACCTCCCGTTCTTTTTCCTTCCACCGTTCCTTCTAGTATGGTCTTCAGTATGTTATCATGTCTTTTTGATATGGCCAAAGAATTTTGTTTTCTTGATCCCTATTTCTTTGAGAAGCTCACTTTACACTTGTAGTTTTTCTAATACTTGTACATTTCTTCTTTTCATTTAATTTACTTCCCTGTAGATCTACATTTCTGTTGCATTTATTATTCTTCCCAACTGTTTACTTAAGACTCCAGGTTTCTGGTCCGTTCAGTAGTACAGAATAGATAGTCATTCATCCATTAGCATATCCTTTGTAGAACTTGCCTAACAGCTCTCTTGAAGGCCTATCAGTTGTAAGCAAGATGCCTTGTTATTGATGCACCCACTCGAAAGTCATCAACATTGTCATCTTCACCTTGGTCTTCTCCTCTTTATTTTTCCCCATTATGCGATTTAGAAGACTGTCTTCTCCAAACTCTCATGACGTTTAATTTGCCCGACAGAACAGATATAGCTAATACAAATCTCATGTTTAATGGACATATTCCTTGTTTTCAGCGGTTGATTGTGTGTCTTGACATTCCTATTATTATCTTTATCTCCTCACTTGCTTTAAGTGTTAATGCTGTCAGTGCTTGTAAGATGATGATGATGATGCATGATTTGTCCGTGGAATTCAGCCTGTTTTAGCGCTGAGTATCTCCACGGAACATTGTTTAAACGTACATGCTGTCTTCGTGTTCTTCTGCTATCAGACTTTATTTCTAAACTAACACATCTAAAAATAAATGTCTGGGTATTCGGGTATAAAACACATAAATTCGTCTAAAGGTACTGATGATGAAAAAAAGAAGAGGAGAGAATGAACAGACGAGACAGCGGTGATTTTTTTTCTCATCTAAAATCTTGTGGTTTCATGACCTGCTACCGAAACTCTCCAGATGAAGTTTTAGAGAATGGGCATCTGATTCTGCAATTCTGGGGCCAAAGGCTATAACATTGTTACAGTTCATACAAGAAGTATAGTTCATACTTCTTATTTATTGTTAGTTAAAATTTCCCGGGATATTGTTCTACTTCACACTTTGACGTCATTGTGTAGGTGGTAACAAATTACGACTTTTAAGGCATTCAACTGTTCGTTTGTGAATCAAATTTATTAATCCGTCGACCTAAACATTTTATATAGAATACATGGTAACATACTCATCTGTTGCTTTCACATACTGATATCAGAAGCAAAACATAACGCACTGAAATGAAATCTGCCAGAACGTATTATCCTAATGACCTGGCCGAGGGAGATATTATTTGCTGTGTGATTTAATGCTCTGTAAAATTTCTCATGTGCTGGTCACATCTTTCTCTTCTAACTTAACTCTTCACTATAAATTTGCCACCATCCCTGATCTAAAGTTCTGATCACAGTTACTCTAATCGTGGCTGGCCGTAGATGATCAAAGAGATCGACTGACCAAACAGACACATTCTTTACTTGACGTATTATTATGTAACTTTCATAGACAGATTAAGTGTTCTCTGTTTAATCCTCTTTACTAGCCAGTCTTCTTCAATATTAAGTTCCTGTAGTATGGATCAAGTGGAACGAATTCAAGAACAATGTTAAGAGAGGCCAAATATTAACAGGCATAAAATCACTTGATGAGGTTGAAAGACTCGCCGAAGACAGGAAAAATTGGCGAAATACTTTGAGAGCCCTATGTGACGTTTAACGGCACGGGAAGGATATAAGATATAAGATATAAATAATATGGATATATTTGTTCATATTTGACGAAAGAAAAAAATAACACTTGAACAAGAAACTATTGGACTTCACAGAAAATACATCACAGAAAACACTTAACTTCCAAAACTGTAGCTCAGATTAATTTTAAAAGTTTTACTGTTCCCCCCCCCCAAAAAAAAAGTATTGAAATATAGCTGATAAACTACCTTTCAGAAAGAAGTATTGAAGTAAACTAGTATTAATGTATTAATGTTGTTAACAAAGTCTCTAGTGGAATAACTGATTGATAATTAGTTTACACTCCAGATCAAATTAAGTAGATTGATCTATGAATCTTCAAATTTTGTTTCTATGATGTTCTCCTAGAAACACATAACGTTCCAGGCACTCTCCTGCCCCCACTAGATAATAACAGTACAACTGGACTAAACTCTGCAAGCTTCCAACATGACAACATCTCACGGCGCGAGGAATAACCAAGAATGTGCTTTCACATCTCATGGCATGAATTTACTGAATGAGAAAATGAACAATGAATTATGAGGATGAGGGGAAAAACTGCCAACATAGCAGGGCAACCGTACAAAGCAATAGTCATCTCCCAGCAAGACATGGATTGCCATGTGGGAGGAAACCTAAGACCTAGAATTCTACAACTGTTTAAAAATTTGCCATACTTACAACTCTCATGCAACACTAAAACAACTGGGAAATCCACACATTCCAATATTCCACGTTGGAAAAACAGACTAATACTAGGAGAGGAACATGTCTGACAGTAAAGCAACCTGACGTTGACTCTAAATGTCCTAAAAGGACCACCAACAAAACAACTACAAAACTGTCCTAACGAAAACAGCTAAGTACTACCCCATACATTTTGAAAACCACTGTTTCGAACTAATTCTATCAGACCATATCTCAATAGTCCTCATCATAATCCTTCACAAGGTCTCTCTCGCTCTCTTTTATATTACTCACAAGTTCTCCCATTCTTCCAGAAGATTCTCCTCCTGAAGTTCAATTTTCCGTGAAAAGCCATTGTTCGATGACCTTCGGTTCTCACAAAACCCATAATCTCCGTGCGGGTTCACATGTCTCCGACAACATCCTCTGTCACACAAAGTTTGACACTTGTGTTCCCATAATTCAACTTCCCACTTACCTAAAATCATAAATCCCGTGCAATCTACACCTAGAACCTAACTTCTTGACTATTGAGTTTACTATTTTTAGACTTATCGGTGAGAAAAATCTGGGGTCACAAGGTGAACGTTTACTAACAGGGGAAGCAAATCTGCATCTTTTAAGAATTCTGTCCCTTAGACTAACAAAGTCTCTTTAAAACAGAAGAGAAAGGGGTGGGTTGGGAGGGGTGGGGGTGAGGGTGGAAAATAAAGAGAGGGAGTGTTATGGAGAGAAGGAGAAGACAGAGAAAAGAGAGAGTGGGAGAGAAAGCCAGAGAAAGATACTTGCAGGTACCAGTAATAAAAGGAAACACTAAATGAAAATTAGAACATAAGGCAAAATATTACACCTGGAAACAGGAAGTCAAATTACAAACGGACTTGCATGAACGAATGCTTTCATACACGCAAGGCAGAACTGAAGTATTTGAACTTCACTGTTAAATAAGGAGCTGTTTGCCAGACTACCACCTCTAAGTGACAGAAATCAGTCTGTGCAGTTCTGCATTTAAAACAAGCTAGCTATACGCCCTGTCTCATGGCAGGACCGCTCGATATTGTAAATATATTCAATTTGTATTTCCACAACGTTGAAATAGAGAAATGATTCGGTGTGACTAACATATGGTGGCTGTGAACGACTGATTTGAATGTAAGTAATCTTTATTATCTGTGAATGTGAATATAATAGATAAACAAATCAAACTTATTTGTTAGTTGATTAGTGTAACAGTTATAGCTAACAGTCAAAGAAGAAAGTTCGCTTTATTTGAACAGAGAGGTTATGTTTTAAGGGAAGGTTTTGTAAAGTGGAGATTTCGAAATGGAAAAATTAGAGAGAAACGTAAGAACTTAAAGTAATCATATTTTAGAGAATATGACGATATTATGATCTGTTAGGAGATGCAATTTTTTCAGACACTCCCTACGCTGAGTATCAAACCAGAATAAATTCACATCTGCCTACATTTTGTGTTTTATTTCTCTATATTGCCAGTGCATGAAGGATAGCGCCATTTCTATGTGATGTCACCGTTGATGTTATTGACAGTTTACCTGCACCTGACTGTATGTGTCTTGTCTTCCATAACAAAATGAGTTTATGCATTACATACATGATCATAATTCACTCACTGAGTTCCTGAAGAGTTTAGACATTTTATCTGGATAAATGAATCGAGTAAAAGACTTGTTATAAACAATGTGTCCGTAAAGTCATAGTGCGGTTTAAAGTAAGAGAACAAATTTTGTAGGATTAGACCTCGAAAAAATCGTAGACAAAGCACTTTAGTGAGACGTGAGAGAAAGAAAAATCACAAGAGAATTACCTGGGATTCGAACCACGGACTCTGGTAGGACGAGCAGCCGTCTAGCCACGAGAGAACAGCGTACTATCGACTTAGCCAACTAGCACCCCAAAAAAGGTGTTTTGTTGACATAGTCTTTAGTAACTGCTCAGCAGAAATGAGGGATCGTGACACCCAGAAAGAAACGAGGTCGTGACACACAGAAATTTCGTAGCTTAGATTCAGTCTCTCTAGCAGGTACCAACTTTTTTTAGACAAACATACACACGGTCTCCTGCCATGTCTGGTGCAAACTTGAACAACAATAACAAACGAACGAATACTTATTACATGAAGTTAGTTTCAGGTATAGTTTTAAGGAACCTTTTTTTATAAATAGGAAACTACGAGGCTTTGGTACGGTAAAGTATGAGAACAAATTCTGTAGGATTAGACCTCGAAAAAAATCGTAGACAAAGCACTTTAGAGAGACGTGAGTGCCTGCTAATGCTAGGGCTTCTGTCAGTTTGTCCAGGTCTTTAATCTTTTGTTATTTCAGTGTTTGTATTACAGACTGTGAATCTGTGAAACAGACTGTTTGTTCTCAGCGTGGTTTCTGTGTTCTATTAGTTTCACTGATGCAGTCTTTATTGCTTCTGCCTCTGCCATGTAGTTATTGCAGTAGTGACAGAAACCTGTTGGCGTAAAGGATCGTGTCTGCTAAATTATGAAAAGACTAAGAAGACGCCAAGGGTACTATGCTGTAGTGGAGTGTTCTAGCCTGTTGTAGTGGAGTTTTCTAGTATGTTGTAGTGGAGCGTGTTCTAGTATGTTGTAGTGGAGTGTTTTACCAGGTCAGTAAATGTAAAACAAGCCCATAGTTCACATTCTAGTCTTGTACTCCCCATTTCAATATTTGTTCTGTTTTGATTATGTGCGGATTTGTTATATGTAGATAAAATAGAATGTCTTTTTTTCTTTTCATCTGTCATTCTATCTATGAGTTATGAGATAAACCAGTGCCGCTTCCTATTTGTTTATCACACTGATGTAATAACTGGAACATGTTATACTAGTGGAAATGCATCCAGTCAAATTATACTCTTTCACTTACATTCTAGATTATAGTACTATTTCACTTGTCTATTTCACTATCCTCTTCACAGACTTACATCGCAGGAATGGGCATTCTCTCAGTGGCAAATAGCAGCACAGTATCAGCGGATATAAAGTTATAATGCTTTATTGGTGCTCTGGATGGCTATGTGGATGAATGATGTGATGGTTAAGACAGAGGCATAACAAATTAAAGAACACACGACAGGAAGCAATTCAAAGTCCGAACAATATAGAATAAATTCCTGGCGACTACTAACATCCTCAGTCTTCGTCGCCACTAGAATTTCTAACTACATTTCTACCTCTGCTAATTTAACACAGTACACAAAAAACTACATTCTCTCACAAAACAGACTAACTAACCTAGTCTATCTGAGATCAAAACTTCAACTTCTCAAATTATCCGACTTCTGTCTCACGATCTTTCTTTGTCATATGTTATCCGTGACCCACGAATCTCACGGGAAAAATAAGTTCAAGGGGAATAAGCGTAGTCACCAAGCTACTAATTGCTATAGAACATAATCCTTTTTATATCAAATTTCCCATTCTATGATGATTTGTCTAACTTTTCTCTTCTATAAATTTATAATCTATTATATAGAAACAGATGAAATACGAGGCCTAAAGTACAACGGATTACTTGTGCACAACTATTTTGGATTGTGTCTCAACATAGTCCCCTTGCAAGTTTATGCACTTAGTCCAGCGATCCTGGGGCATACGAATCCCTTCTTTGTAAAAGTCAGCATCTTGTGCCAGTAGAAAGAAAGTGGTCTACAGCATGAATGACGTCATCATCTGAAGTAAATTTGCGACCACTGAGCTCCTTTTTGAGTTTGATAGACAGGTAATAGTCCGAAGGTGCCAAATCTGGGGAATAAGGAGGATGTTCAAGAAGCTGAAAGCCGCATTAATGAATGGCAGCCATTGCCACCGCCGACTTGTGAGCTGGAACATTGCCTTGCTGAAAGATGACTCTTCTCGTCAATTTCCCTCGACGCTTTTCCTTCAGTTTGATCCACAGTTGCTTCACAAGATTAGTGTAATAGGTCCCGGTGATTGATCTGTCCTTTCGAAGATAGTCTACAAATAGCACACCTTCTGAATCATAAAAAGATGGAAGCTATAACTTTGCTTGCAAACATAACCACCCTTGCTTTCTTTAGAGGTGGCGATTCATGATGTTTCCACTGCTTTGACTGTTCTTTGGTTTCTAGTTGAAAATGATGAACAAAAGTCTCATCCATAGTCACAAATTGTTGAAGAAACGTTTCAGGATCTGCAGAAAAATGGCCAAGATTGTCCCTTGACATGTTGAGACGCTGTCATTTGTGATCAGCTCCAAGAAATTTCGGGACCTATAGTAATTTGAAGATCATTGTGAATTATGGCATGAACAAGTTCCTGCGAGATACCCAACTGCTCAGTTAGTCATGGATCCTCCATTATCATGTCATGAATTCTGCAGGTGGTTTCATCGGTGGTTACTGTTCTTGGTCTTCCTGGACGGGGATCATCTTCCAGACTCTCCCTTCAATGTTTGAATTGAGCTGCCCATTTCTTCACTGTGTTGTAAGAAGGGGCACTCTCCCCTAGACTCTCTAATATATCCTCATGGATCTCCTTCGATATTAAGCCCTTGATGTAGAGGTAGCGAATGACCGCTCAGAAATATTATCCATCTTCTCAGTTTCTGCCATCCATTACCACTTCAGTATCCTGTAAAGAAAGATTGGTTGCAATTATTTTCTTGAAACGTGGTGTTTATTCTTACATTAACCTGATCTACAAATACACCTAATATCAACTGTGTGTTTCAAGTATTTGTACCTTATGTCGAGAACTTATCAATCACCCCTCGTAATATCATCGTTGTTATCATTCTGTACATGCAAGAGTTACTTGTTAATGACTTTTTTACAAGCGTTATTACTTAAATCTATTTCATTGTTTTTCCATACAAATATATATAAAGATCTATAAAGGCACTTTAGTTTGTTTATAAATCTTTATTGCGTTCATTTATAGCGCACTTGTTTTCTAATCAAATTTAAAGATCATGCCAAAGATCCTCTTAAAAAGTAAAAAAAAAAAGAATTTTAAAAATTAAAAAAGAGAGAAAAAAGAGCTATTTCTGTTTGTAAACAACGGAGATGTGCAAGTCCCTATTGTTTCTTAATGATATTCTGATATCTGCAGTTCCGGACACTGACATATAACTTACAGTTAACATTACAGCAACTGTAAGAAAACTTGCAGCAAAGAAATAATAAACAGAAGATGGTTTCGGATCTGCTCTTGTTGTCGCTGATCTCCAGTATCTGTGCACTCACTGTTGCTGCAGGTAATAAGGCGATAGGTAATTATTTTACTCGGTAATATATATATATATATATATATAACAAGAAGACTGAAGTGATGATCATCTCAAAGAAAAGAATACCAC
>CM019702.1:74802776-74849252 GCA_009760885.1 Achatina immaculata
ATAATATGAGTATTTGACACGTAGTAAATGGTAACGGATGTGAACAAATATATAAAAAAATAACATATTTGTATTATTGGAAGAGACTGAATAAGAAAGAATATAGCAACATGTCGAAATGATCATTGAACACACCACTGCCGTAATATCCCTAAAGCAATATCGTCTATGAGCTGTTAAGAGCTCAACCATTTATATGCCTTGTTCTACAAACTGTGGAGAGCTCAACCGTTTGTATGTCTTGTTCTACGAACAGTAGAGAGCTCATTCGTTTGTATTCCTTGTTCTAAGAACAGTGGAGATCTCAGATGTATGGATGACGTGTTGTACGAGCTGTGGAGGCTCAACCGTTTGTATGCTGTGTTCTACGAACAGCGGTGAGATTTTGTTTCTGTGAGTACTGTGTGTTTCTCTGCAACCGCATCGGAGCGGAACACGATCTCGACATAGTCGACCGTCTGGTGAGAAAACAAACAATGTGGTAAAACGTGAAGACAATCGCACAAGGGCGACAAATTACTTTGTCAATATTAAAAAAAAATCATTACCTCTCTTATTATGGAACACTGGACATAATCATCTAGTTATAGAAGTATTCGATAGGGTATAAAAATATAAACTGTGGACAATCTTACAGTATTATGGAATTACTACACATCTGAATAATGGAAACATTCAGTATTCAGTTAGACCACGTACAGAACACTCCGATCCGATCATCATGAAGTCTTTAGTCAGGCAAGGTTGTAGGCTATTTTCTTTCCTATTCATACACTACATTAAAATGCCTGCAGAGAAGCAAAAGTGCATAAGAAAAATTCCATCAAGAAAATCCCCATATATTGCCATTAACTCACAAACCCACTGGAAAACATCGTATAGACGGACAGATATCATTGGACAGAATGGATTTGACACAAATCAAACTCAGTGAGGGAAAATAAACGGAATTCCTTTTACAGACGACCAGAAACCTATAAGCCACGTCAGAGTGAGACCTACAGCAGACCATGGAAAACATGGGAAAAAGGCACAAAATGGGAAATCAGTGATTAAGAAAAAAAAAACGTCTTGAACATTGTTAGGGAAGAAACCCAGACAAAGTAGTTCCTGGATATTCAGCCTCTGAAACAAATGAACCATTTCAACTGCCAGGAAAGTACACAACCATAGGAAAACGTTCTTCCGAAAATGACAGTACAACATAGAAAGAAATCCCGCTGAGAATTGTAGGAAACATAGAGAAAGGCCAGCGATACAAGAGGTGGGGGGAAATCTTAACTACTCCATTATATGAAGTCAGTCTTCCAGCCCTATCAAGAGGTTGATTTGTCCCGTCAACTCTGAAAATGATATGAGGAAGGAGACAAGACAAGACAAGATATTATCAGAATAACACATGTGTATATTGCGTATATAGTGAGGTCCGTTGTTCTTAAAGTATTGATTCTCAAACGTGGCTGAGTTCTAATTTAAAATATTACCTCATGTAGTAATGATCTAGGGATATCGTATGTGGAAAATAGTGTAGTTTAGTTACCAGATGAAGCAAGGTTCATATTACACGTATATGCAGTCATCTATGCATGATAGTCATAGCTGTCTGCGACTGTTTGCTAAATCCACGATAAAGTTTTTTTTGAGTCTTGTATACTCAAATTTGTGACATGTAGAACATCTCGGACCGAGTCCTGCTAGCCCAACTGAAAGGACAACCAATAAACATAAATATTATACAAGTGTACGCTCCAGCATCTGAAAGCTCTGAAGAAGATGTACAGCTATTTTATAATGACATAGAGACAGCACTAAAACACACAAAGTCACATGAAGTTACCATAGTCATGGGAGATTTTAATGCCAAAGTTGGTAAAGGAAGAACTTCAGACATCGTTGGTGACTATGGACTGGGGGAGAGGAATGACAGAGGTTATAAATTAATTGAATGAGCAAGAATACACAGCATGGTTGTAGGAAACACCTGGTTTAAACAACATCCTCGAAGACTGGCAACGTGGTGCAGCCCAGACAAAAAGACTTTCAACCAGATAGACTACATATTAATCAACAAACGATTCCGCAATGCATTACTGACAACAAAAACCATGCCAGGAACTGACTGCAATAGTGACCATGATCCACTCTGTGGAAAGGTTAGAATAAAGCTAAAGAAAGCAGGCAGAAAACTGAGAAACATCAAACTGAATACAGAACTTCTTAAAAATGACCAAGAACTGCGAGAACAATACAAAGTTATTATAACAAATAGATACAATGCAATAGCAAAGATAAATAGTATAGATGAACAATGGGAAATGTTAAGAGATTCTATCCACCAAACTGTTAAGGAGATAATACCACCAAAAAAAGAAGCCCCTAAAAATAAATGGATGAAAGACGACATCTTAGGACTGATGGAGGAGCAGTAAAAATAACGAGAAAAAATATAACAAGATAAATAAAGAAAAAGACGCAAATGCAGAGAAGCAAAAGAAGTGTGGTTAAATGAGCAGTGCAGACAGATAGAGGACTCTCATATTAGAGACAGCAGAAACATGCACAAACGAATTAATGAACTCACAGTCAGGAAAACAAAATATACCACAGGATGCCTGAAATCGAAAGAAGGTAAAATGTTAATGGGAAAAGAAGACATTGTGGACAGGTGGACAGAGTATATCGGTGAGCTATATGGAAGAGAAAGACCAGAATTAACACCAGATACTGAAAACTGTGATGGACCACCAATACTTGAAGATGAAATCATAGATGCCATCAAACACATGAAGAAAGGAAAAGCGACTGGGCCTGATAATATAACAATAGAACAAATAGAGGCACTAGAGGAGACAGGAATAAAAATAATAACCAAGTTACTGAATGACATTTACAACAGTGGTTATATTCCTAGCGACCAGATTAAATCCAAGTTTATAGCACTAGCAAAGAAACCAGTTGCAAAGGAATGTGACGACCACCGGACTATCAGCCTCTCATGTCACATAACGAAGCTACTTCTGAGAATAATTATGACAAGAACAAGGAAAAAGATAAAAATGGAAATAGCAGGTGAACAGTTTGGACTTGTAGAAGGAAAGGGAACACACAATGTCATTTATGCTTTACGAACACTAACAGGAAGAGCTTTAGAAGTACAGAAAGATCTCTACTTATGCTTCATTGATTACACCAAGGCATTTGACAAGGTGAAACATAATGAAATTATTAAAATGCTTGAAGACATCAATATAGACGGCAAGGACCTGAGGATTGTAAAACATCTATACTGGCAGCAAGAAGCAGCAGTTACAGTTGAAAATAGACTGGAAAATATCAACCTATAAAACAAGGGGTGCGACAAGGATGTGTACTATCTCCAGACCTTTTTTCTCTGTACAGCGAGAATATTCTAAGAACAATCATCACAGAACCAGACATAAAAATTGGAGGATACAATATTAACAACCTTCGGTATGCTGACGACACAGTACTGGGAGCTGAGAACCAACAAGACCTGCAAATTCTCTTGGATAAAGTCACCAAAGAAAGTGAACAGAAAGGCCTTACTTTGAACATCAAAAAGACAGAGACTATGGTTATATCTAAGAAACAGAATCCACCAGCATGCAATATTAAATTAAACGGAACTATTCTAAAGCAGGTAAAGTAAGATAACAAATATTGTAGGATTAAACAGGGGTGCTAGTTGGCTAAGTCGATAGTACGCTGTTCTCTCGTGGCTAGACGGCTGCTCGTCCTACCGGAGTCCGTGTTCGAATCCCAGGTAATTCTCTTGTGATTTTTCTTTCTCTCACGTCTCACTAAAGTGCTTTGTCTACGATTTTTTCGAGGTTTAATCCTACAATATTTGTTATCTTACTTTACCGTACCAAAACCTCGTAGTTTCCTATTTATAAAAAAAATTGTTCCTCTATTCTAAAGCAGGTGCAGAAATTCAAATACCTTTGAGCAGTAATAATTTCAGATGGGAAATGCAGAACAGAAATTAGGAACAGAATAGGCCAAGCAAAGACTGCATTTCAGAGAATGAGAAACATATTAGCTAACATATCTTTATCAATGAATGTTAGAAAACGAGTCCTAAAATGCTATACTGAACCTGTCTTGTTATATGGAAGTTAATCAAGGACAATAGGCAAGTCTGCACAAAAATCATTGGAAGCAGCAGAAATGTGGTTTATTAGAAGAATGTTGCGAATCTCCTGGACAGCAAAAATAACTAATGAAGAATGTGTGGGAAGAGCTGGAGAGAGAAAAATTATTGTCAAAACGATGAAAAAGAGACAATATAATTTAATAGGACATGCAAAGAGAAGATGGGGCATTGAAAATATTATAACAACATGAAATATAGAAGGAAGAAAATCAAGAGGAAGACCAAGAGTAATAATACCGGACAATCTGACGGGATGGTGTGAGAGGAGATCACCAACTGAACTGATGGCCTGCATGAAGGATCGGATACTCTGGAGAAGCATAATAGCCAACGCCAGTCGGCACGGCACATGATGATGATGATGATGATGATGATGATGATGAGAATATTGTGTGAATTGCCAATTACTTCAGTGAGCATGGCGTTAGATGACAACAAAGTATGTTTTGACGAGAATAGATTCTTTAAAAAAGTCTATATTTCGGTCTTATAATTTTCAGATATAATAATTTTCACAATTTATGGTAGCGTTCATTTCATATTCCGTGCAATGAGGCACACACACTTTCAATAATAAATGGGAACATCTAAAGTGTCATCTGATAAATAAGTCAGTCAGTCAGTCATTTGCATGTCCCTTGCGGAACAGCTCTCCTGTAAACCAGATGTCCTGGTGCTTATTCATCCAATCGCAGATCATCAACGATGTTTTGAGCCATCCTCGCCTTGGTCTTCTTCTCTTTATTTTTCTTATTATGTACCATTCAAATATTGTCTTCTCTAAATTCATTCTCATGACGTTCAATATGTCCAAACACTATTCATTATATTTTCATTCCCCATTATATTTACATATTTACTGAAAATATTATGACATTATACTGAAAATATAATAAATAAGGCAAGACTTACATTTTCGCTCCTAAAATTCTACTAAAAAACTATTTGTATAATTATTGCTTTTTTCATTCATTGATAAAAATGATGGGGGATTTTGCAAACTGTCAGCTCTGGTGACAACAACTTTTCTACAAATTTTAGTAGCGGTCGAGACACAACAAAGATATCGTGTAAGATCGACATGAAAAAAAAATATGAACATTGTATAATTTGGGATCTCTACAGAATGTGTTTAAGGCTATAGGCAATGAAGTGATTAAAGCAAAGGCAGAAGTAGTTATACAATGCAATATAAAAAGCACATATGAAATTAAATCTTGCATTCTACATCTTCCATCTTTCCCGTGATATTTGACATCACCCAGGGCCTGCAAATAGTTCGCCTAGTTGTGTCTGTCTACGAAGAGCTTTTCAATCTCACCGAGGGATTCTATATCAACTAATTTGGGCTCTCTTACCAATGTACTTTTTAATAGTTTGAAATGGTCGACCTCTTTTTATTCGGTCTGGTGTGTTCCAATTGATAGCCTGTTTTGAGATTCTCTACGTGTTTTTTCTCATCACGTGGCCAATATATGTCCGTCTCCTTTTTTGTGATCACCAATGAGACAAGTTGTTCACTCATCTGCCTTACCTCTGTGATGTTCTTGAAATACAAAGAAATATAATGACATATACTGCTGGCGCCTCTACACTAAATAATCATTAACATATTAAAGAGTAGTATGGTTAGAATTATCCCTACCCGTCCCTTTTTCCCTAGCTCCAGTAAGAGCCAGGTATCTTTTTTGTCTGCTCGAGATTGTTGGTCACTTCAGATCCTGATATCTGTCGACATGGCAAAGCCAGCAGTCCTCTCAAGATCCTGAGAGGAGCCCAAATCTTGTGTCCTCTGGCCTGGCCTGCTTTTCTGATCCCTTCCGACCGATCAAAATTCTGCAACAAGATAACAGGGGTGGCCTGAACCGAAACGAAACAATGACTAGTACACTAAAGGTTTTGCTATTCAGGAACTCTTAAGTTATCAAGACATTACATCACAGCTGTTTAACGCGCTAAGCTTGAGTATATCAAGAATGTCAGTACATGAGGCACAGTACTTATAATTATTGAAAAGCAGGAAACAATATACTAATAAAATGCTTTTCATTTTTATTTCTAATTTATTACATCAGTCATTGTTCTGTGCTACGCAAATAAACAATGCAAAAAATAATACTCGAAGGATAACACAAATATTATTATGCAGGAAAAACAGAGAACATGCAGAATTGAAGAAGCTCTCTATAACTTGGCACAAATCTGTGGAAGAGTTGATGTACAGTGAATAGCATATCAGTGGAATATCCAAGGCAACCAGGAGGCTGACGCTTTAGCAAAGAGAAATGGAGAGCTCACCCAGGTTGACACATGCCTGTCATAAGATGAAGCCTACACACTGATAATAGCCAAATATAAGAGCTAATGGGTAAAGTAGCATCCAGGGCACCAAATGAATGATGACACTGCCAGCTCAGCACAGAAGAACAAATGAAGATCTATAGGTTAGGAACATTCCAGAAAAGATTAGGACACCCGTCTCTGACAGCCTCAAGAACGGTACAGCCGTCCAATGCACCTGTGGTACCGAGAAAATGACAGCCAGGCAGCTGTCACAAGAATGTCCTTCATCTGAAGAACAGAGACGCCACTTGTGGCAGGTATCAGTCCATGATAAGCTGTATCTTAACAGTCTAAACCAAATGGCAGAATTCTTCAATAATAATTCAGTTGATGTCTTAAAGTGTTCGATTAATAATAAGAAGAAGAGAAATAGGAAGAAGAAGAAGAAGTAAAAGAAGAAAACACAAAACGACTATTGTAAGTTGTGGAAAGTTTTGAATATCTTGGTCATTACTAAATAATAATGGAGATACAATAAGGGAAACTACAAGTTGGACATCTATCATTCTTCAAAAGTTAAAAACAACTACATAAGCTGCGGAGAGGAACAGACAGAACTAACAAAAAGGTTTTTAAGGGCATACATCTTTCCCACTGTTACGAACACTAACAGAAAGAGTTTATGAAGTACAGTAAAATCTCTACTTATGCTTCATTGACTACACCAAGGCATTCGACAAGGTGAAACATAATGAACATATTTAAATACTTGTATACATTAATATAGACGCAAATGTAAAACATATATACTGGCAGCAAAAAGCAGCAATTCGAGTTGAAAATAGAACTGGAAAATATCAACCTATAAAACAAGGGGTGCGACAAGGATGTGTACTATCTCCAGACCTTTTTTCTCTGTACAGCGAGAATATTCTACGAACGATCACAACAGAACCAGACATAAAAATTGGAGGATACAATATTAACAACTTGTGGTATACTGACGACACAGTACTGATAGCTGAGAACCAACAAGACCTGCAAAATCCCTTGAATAAAGTCGCCAAAGAAAATGAACAGAAAGTCTTTACTTTGAACATTAAAAAAACAGAGACTATGGTTACATCTAAGAAACAGAATCCACCAACATGCATTATAAAATTACACGGAACTATTCTAAAGCAGGTACATCAATTCAAATAACTTGGAGCAATACTAACTTCAGATGCGAAATGCAGAATAGAAATCAGGAACAGAATAGTCCAAGCAAAGACTGCATTTCAGAGAATGAGAAACATATTAGCCAACACATCCTTATCAATGAATGTTAGAAAACTAGTCCTAAAATGCAATACGGATACTTTCTTGTTATCTTGGTATATGGAAGTTAATCATGAACAATAGGCAAGTCTGCACAAAAATCATTGGAAGCAGCAGAAATGTGGTTTATTAGAAGAATGTTGCGAATCCCCTGGACAGCAAAAATAACTAATGAAGAATGTATGGGAAGAGCTGGAGAGAGAAAAATTATTGTCAAAACGATGAAAAAGAGACAATATAATTTAATAGGACATGCAAAGAGAAGAGGGGGCATTGAAAATATTATAACAACAGGAAAAATAGAAGGAAGAAAATCAAGAGGAAGACCAAGAGTAATAATACCGGACAATCTGACGGGATGGTGTGAGAGGAGATCACCAACTGAGCTGATGGCCTGCATGAAGGATCTGGAGAAGAATAATAGCCAACGCCAATCGGCACGGCACCTGATGACGATGTTGATGATGATGATGATGATGATCTTTCCATTCGCAGCATATGCTTGTGAGACCCGAACACTTCATGAAGCTGAGAAACACACACATGCATTTTAACGTAAATACTATTAGATCTAATGGAGACAAAAAGAAGATACTGTAATGACTTAATATTGAAGAAGCCTGGATAGTAAAGAGGATTAAATAGAGAAAACTTAAATATTTGGACACATTAGACCCTATGAGATTTTAAAAACAGTTTTGAAAGGATCCAAAATGGTAAAAAGAAAGGGAAGAAGGTCAAGGCGAAGATGGTTGCAAGACATCGTTGATAATATCAAATGGACGCATTATCAGCAGGGTATCTTTCTTTTAACCGAAAGGCTAAAGAGAGCTGTTAGGGAGGCAAAGGTCCACAAGGGATATGGAAACTGAAACAAACAGTCACCACAACATGCGTAGATCATGTGATGTAAACATTGCTCACACTCTACTTTGATTATAAGGTAAACATTTGTCACAGTGAAGACGTTCCAGTGCTTCTTTTTTTATTTTGAAGCCGGGTTTTTTTTTACTGTTACTGGATTAGTTAACCACTATCTCCAGCCATCACCTTCACGGTTCCGGATTAGTTAATCACTGTATTCAGCCATCAACTTCACGGATCCGGATTAGTTATTCACTGCCTCCAGCCATCAACTTCACGGTTCCGGATTAGTTATCCACTTTCTCCAGCCATCAACTTCACGGTTCCGGATTAGTTATCCACTTTCTCCAGCCATCAACTTCACGGATCCGGATTAGTTATCCACTTTCTCCAGCCATCAACTTCACGGTTCCGGATTAGTTATCCACTTTCTCCAGCCATCAACTTCACGGTTCCGGATTAGTTATCCACTTTCTCCAGCCATCAAATTCACGGTTCCGGATTAGTTATCCACTTTCTCCAGCCATCAATTTCACGGTTCCGGATTAGTTATCCACTTTCTCCAGCCATCAACTTCACGGTTCCGGATTAGTTATCCACTTTCTCCAGCCATCAACTTCATGGTTCCGGATTAATTAATCACTTTCTCTACCCATTCTTCACTTCTATTTTCTGTCAAACCCAAGGTTAGCAACACACTGATACGGAAGACTTGCCAGTCCTTCTCAACACTTGACAAGAGGATTTATTGATGAATTTGATGAAAATGTAGAAGATGATGACGATAATACTATCCTCGGCAGGTTTGCCT
The DNA here is from genome assembly GCA_009760885.1 of Achatina immaculata. Taxonomy (NCBI): domain Eukaryota; kingdom Metazoa; phylum Mollusca; class Gastropoda; order Stylommatophora; family Achatinidae; genus Lissachatina; species Lissachatina immaculata. The sequence goes on from CM019702.1 coordinate 74,812,232, forward strand.
ACCACATGGCGAGTAAAACTATACTTGAAAAACTACAACATATATAAACGATCATCTTCTTCAACAGAGACATCACGAAAACCATCCACTCAGTTACACATCCAATACAAGACTCGTTGCCGACTCTCGTGTCTCTCACAATTCTACGTCACGGGTTTCTCAGTGCAAGTGACGTTTAAAGTTAGAGAATCATAACAATTGCCCGTTCGGTAAAACCACAGTTATGTCCCGTATACTGCTATAAGAGTATGCACAAACGATTAGGTTATATCAATGTGTGATTGCAGAATATATTGCGAAATGTATTTCTGTATTTTCTATTTACATTGAAATATATACAAATATTCATATAAGAATTGACAGACTCAAGTACAAGTCCACAACCACCAAAGACTGTGGCTAGACTGAAATATTTTCCATCAACATGACGCTTCGATTCAAAAGCCACAGTTAGCAGCAGAGTGCTAAATAGGACAACGCAGCAAATATATAATGTAGAAATCATTAAAACCATTTTTACAACTTTTTTGTTAGAGCTGGAAATGTCTTTCTGAGATTTTATAAAGTGCTCTTCAAACCATGTTGTTCTCAGTCAAAGACTAATAATTAGAACTATAGTACAAATAATTATTATCTTAAAGTCAGCAAATGTAAAAAGAAAATTATTGACAATAAAAGAAATATGTTCCACTATCTCCCGGTCATCTGTGGAAACAACGCCCAGAAGAGTCTTGTTAAGTGGAGGATAGAACGACATGCCCAAGCTGTTGACTGTGTACACTGGGGATGTACTTTCTATTGGAAATATAACCACACAGAATATGAGGACAGAGACGTTTTTGGAGTAACGATGCCTTTGACCTGGATGTATTGAAGAGAATAAGTAATATTTAAACATAAATTTAATTGTATTAGACGCCAAGCTACTTCTGAGTCATGGAAATGAACAGTTAAAATAGAATAGCCAAATGTAGAAAAGGTAGCGGCGGCATATTGGAGAAACGGTGCTAGGCCCACATTCCCACGACCATCAGCACATTAAAGAATGATGTGGCAGATATCACGACTGGCCGTTTTTATCGTCCCAGGTTTCTCTAGTACCCATTTATAGAAATCGGGTCGACCCTGGGGCCTTTATTCTTTATTATGAGCTGTTGTCACTTCTATAATGAGAGCCGGAAAAGTCTAATGTGAACCGTTACCCGTGGTGGAAGCGTACTATCCAGGGGAGGTAGCGGTTCACTGTGTTGTATTGGTATCAGTCGTGTCGAGTTGGCATTCTTCTTCCAAGTGTGGTGCGGTTATATGTGGGATCATATTGTCGTATTCTTTATGAATTATATTGCTGAAGTTTCTGCATATGTTGTTATATTTGTGATGACTTTTCCTACGGTAATCTTTTCTTGTGCCAGTACCTTATGTGATACTAGAGTGATGTAAGTTTTTTATACGGTTTTTGTGCAGTAATCTATCTATCTGCTTGCTTTCAGACTGGGGTAGGCCATCAAGCTTTTCCACAAGTCCCTGCTCCTAGCGCTGGTCATAAGCTCTGATGGTGTTCCTTGTCCGTCTTAATCTAGTTAGTCCATCCAGCATTTTCTCTCTCTACCGCGGTCTCTTTTATCTTCTACCTTTCCTGTCACAATGTATTCTAGCGTGTCTAGCCGTTGAACGGATCCTAAGAATCTGGATTTTCTTTTTTTTTTACTTTTGTTATTATGTGTCTCGTTGTTTCAGGTTCTTTCAGATCTCTAAATGCCATATATATATATATGAATATATGTACACACACTATTTGCCATCACCTGATTATCGTGTTATGCCTTTTTTGACATACGATGAATTTGTGATTGAATTATATGCTGATGCTTTATCTGAAGCTGATTGCTGCGTGATTTCACGAGTTTCTTGTTCTCCTTGTATGAGTTATTATGTTTCACGGTTTGCTTTTTTGCCCACGAATATAATGATCGACGTTTTGACGTATTATTCCGAACACTTCATAGACGACTATTTAAGTCCTTCTGCACAAATACTTGAAAGATGAACTACGTGTACCAAAGATCGATAAGGTATTTCAATGTGTTGTTATTATTATTGTGATTGAGATACTTAATGCATTTATTGATGATGTTTCTGGGAATTTGTATTCATTACTAAGTCATTTATCATTACATTGTCATAGAATTAACAATTTTGCATTGCAATTTGCATTTATTTATCTCATATCACATATCATATTGTTATATGTGTCAGAGTTTACATGAGTATGTGCCCTCAGTCATGTGTGTATTAAGCCGTGACGTGATTAAACTTGAATATGACATTATTGGCTGTTCTTGTTTTGATGTTATGTTTGGGAGAGAGAGAAAAGAGAGAGAGAGAGAGAGAGAGAGTTGAGAGGCTTAGTTAACTTTAGTATGTTACATTAATCATACTAAGCGAATGACGAAGGCTTTGGATCTGGTCACTTAGGTTAATTTTCTCTAAATACTGTTTTCACTGAAATGAGAAAGATGGTTTCTAACTTCCGAAATTCCTTCTTCTATAAGTCTTCAAACTATAATACAACTAAAAAAAGATGTGTAGAGAAACAGACAGAACAACAAAAATAAGATTTTTAAGGGCGTGCATCTTTCTCATCGCAACATATGCCCGTGAGACCTGGACACTTAACAAAACAGCTGAGAAACGCATAAATGTATTTGAATGTAAATGCTACAGAAGAGTTCTTCAAGTATCATGGACACAAAAAAGAACAAATATATCTATACTACAAGAATTTAATGTTGAATAAGGCTGGGTAGTAAAGAAGATTAAAGAAAGAAAACTTAAATATTTTGGACACATTAAACGTCATGATAATTTAGAGAAGACCGTCTTGGAAGGGTACCTAATGGGAAAAAGAAAAAGAGGAAGACCACGGCGAAGATGACTGCAAGACATCGCTGACGATCTGCAAATAGATGCATCAGAAGCAGGCCATCTTGCTCACATCCGAGAGGCCTACAGGAGTGCTGTTTGGGAGGCAAAGTTCCGCAGGGGACATGCAAATGAATGAATGAATGAATGTATCTATAAAACAACAAAACAACTGGTTTAGATCCATATGCTGCAGAAATGATTAAGGGATGATGACTAAATCTACATGAACAGATATGTGCACTAATACAACAAATATGGAGAGAAGAAAAACTCCCTAGTGATTGGAGAAAATCATTACTGATCCCAGTACTAAAAAAGGCGATAAAGTCAAGTGAGAAAACTAGAGGGTAATATCCTTGATAGAAACAGGCTACAAAATACCGTCTATTATACATTTAAATAGATTAAAACCATATAGCAAGAATATAATGGTAGATAACTAGGCAGATCTTAGGAAGAATAAGTCAACCGTAGAACAAATATTCTATCTTCGTCAAAGACCACAGATATACTGGGAATATGGAAAATAAGTACATACCAAACTCATTGACGTCGAGAATGCTTAGAACAGCGTGGATAAGAACATCCTATTTAAATTTATAAAAGAATTTGATATATCTAATAAATTAATTGAATAAATTAATCAGATTAACCAGAATATGCATGGAGAATGCACACAATATCAATCTATCAATCTATCAATAAAATGCCGTGCCGCGTGGCGTAGGCGATCATTTCCCTCCACAGTTCCCTGTCTTTAGAATTGATTATGAGATCCGCCAGTGACTTTCTTCCTATCCACGCTGACATTCCATCCAGTAACCTCTCTCTCTCTCTCTCTCTCTCTCTCTCTGTCATTCTCTGTCTCTTCGTCCCTCATTGTGTTCCAGTTGCCACAGTGTGTTCCAATCTTCCTCTTATCAGAAAATGTCCTACAAATCTCGCTTGTCTGCCTCTGACGTTTGGTGTAATTTACCTTTTAGCTCCAGCCTCTCTTCAAAATTATTCGTTGGGTTCTTAGTTGTCCATGGTACCTTCAACATCCTTCTTATTTCCATGTCTTCCATTTCTCGCTGAACTATCTTATTCATGGACCATGCTTCATATCCATAAAACAAAATTGGCTCGATGTAACATTAAAGTAGTCGACTTTTGTTTCTATTGATATGGATCTGGTGCACATTATGTTCCTCATTTTCTGGAATGCTGATTGGCATGATGACGTCTGCTTTTTATTTCGTTGTGACATTTCCCATTAGCTGTTATATTTGTTCCTAAGTACATGCATTTATCAATTTGTTTCAGTTCTGTGCAATTGATGCTAATGCTACATTTTGGTGGTATTCTTTTCTTTGAGATAACCATCATTTCAGTCTTCTTTTTATTCATGCTGAGACCTTTACTTTTACTTTCACGAACCACGATGTCCAGAAAAGCCTGTAGCTCCCCTTCACTTTTAGCAATCAGAACTGTGTTGTCTGCCTATGGTACGTTGTTAAGCTTTACCCGCCAACTGATATTCCTGGCAAGCTTTCTTTCTTTCTCATTATGTTGTCGCTGTACTAGGAGATGTCAGGAGATAGAATGCATCCTTGTCTCAATCCCAATTTTATGTCTTGGAATGCTCCTATTTGGTTTTCAATCAGCATTGCTGTTGATTGCTGCCAGTATATGTTATTGATGAGTTTCAGATCTTTCCCATCTTTATTGATGTCTTCCAGCATTCTTATAATTTCTGTGTCTCACTTTATCGAACGCTTTACAGTAGTCTATGAAGTAGACTTAGACTATGAAGTCTAAGTGCAGTTCAGTATTTAATTCTATGTTATATATATATATATATATATATATTATATATATATATATATATATATATATATATATATAATAAGCCATGCAATTTTGCCTTCCGTTAAATGTTCATGTTGAGAGGGGGTCATGTTATTGTTTTATCCCCTGTCTGTCCGCGTGATCTCCCTGACTAGCCAGCATTTTAAATATGAATTATCTTGTCATGCTGTACTGGTTTTGTGTTTGGTCACAATTGCTATTCTGGAAGTCTTCTTTGTTAGCTATGTCAACCACGTTTTACTGTGTTAAAATTCATTTGTGTACATGTTGTGGTGTTTTTAGAATACGATATGTTAGGTTCTATTTTTCGCTACGTGACTTTTTATTCTTCTTTAGCATGGTCTAAGAAGACTGAGACAAACTTGAAAGCCTCGTGTAGTCATTAGTGGAGATAGCACTTAATTCCCGACTTGAAGAATGTCAGGTGGTTGCCTCTGATAAATAAACACCGACACTCTTTCTTAACATAGTACATGCCGTTGATGATGTGGTGTATTCTTTTACGAGTAGTTTCGGAGAGAGATGCTGGTTATGTGCACGAGTTTGGAGTGTTAACTATGAAGATACTGCGCGAAATAAACAATTGTTTTTGGAATTGATACGTCTAACATTCCACAACCAGCTACCTCAGTCATTTGTATGCCCCTTGCGGAACTTCGCCTCCCTACCAGCTCTCCTGCAGGCATCCCTAACAGCTCTCCTGCAGGCCTCCCTAACAGCTCTCCTGCAGGCATCTCGGTTGTAAGCAAGATGCCCTGTGCTGATGCGTCCATCCGCAGATCATCAACAATGTCTTGCTGCCATCTTGGTCGTTTTCTCTTTCTTTGTCCCATTATGTACCCTTCCAAGACTCTCTTCTCTAACATCTCATTTCGTTTAATATGTCCAAAATATGTAAGATTTATCTGTTTAATCTTCTTTACTAGGCAGCCTTCTTAAATAGTATGTTCGTGTAGTATGGATGTGGGTGTCTGAATGGCGAAGTGGTTAGTGTACTGGTCTCTCATGGCGATGGTCGGGGGTTGGAAATCGGTCGGAGGCACCCTAGTCTCCCAGCCGTAGGAATAGGTACTCGACTTCTTCTGGAATTGGAGAAAGAAAGGCAGGCAGGCTTGATACTGACAACATCACTTTCTAATGTGCTGACAGGTGAAGGGAAATATTGCACTAATACCATATCCATATATGGTAATTTTCTTTTTGTGATTTGTTATGTTACATATTAAATATTTCTGATAAAACTTGTTTATCTTTTTTCCCCTCAGAACATGTCATCGATCATAGTAGCTTTAACAGATATTTTACATCATGGTATCAGTGCTATTAAAGATTATGGTAAGCTCATTATTTTGTTCTACTGTTTACACTTGTCGGGTCAGTTATATTCTGAAGTGGATTGTAAATATATAATATATGACATACAGCGACTGTTAGGAATTTACTAACATAATTAAATACCATGAAATGTATCATAATGTGTATATAACAGAGAGAATATAACTAATTCTAAAAAACCATAAGGTATAAATGTACTTCGTATATGTATATACATATACGAATTACGTGTATGTTTAACTAAAATTAAATTGTGTCAATATGTGTACATCATACGGTTATAAACAGTGTTAGCTTAGTTTTGGTAAATCAACATGAAAGTAAGATGTAACTATTTTCAAACAGAAAACAAAAGTTTAGTAGCGAATAAATACATTTTTTTTTAAAAACTCCGCAATCTGTAAAAAGAAAATTCAGTCTGTTGATAAACTCAGTTAGATTAAGATAAAAGTCACAATATGGAACATTATAAAAAACACTGACTACTTAAATACATCATGTATTTGGTCATCAAATATCTTTCGTCGCATTCGGTGTTAAAAGAGTTGGAAGAAAATGTTTGTCTCTTCCTCACTGTTGTTAAAGTTCATACATGTAAGATCTGAACACAACAGGAAACACTGTGGCACGAGCTATTTGTTCATCTCAGAGAAGAGAGAATCTACAACAGGCCGAAGAAAGAGGCAGACCGCGTGAAACTCTGAAGAGGACATTATTAAGAGAGGCCAAATTAACAGGCGTAAAATCCTTTGATGAGGTTGAAAGACTCGCCGAAGACAGGAAAAATTGGCGAACTAGTTTGCGAGCCCTATGTGACGTTTAACGGCACGGGAAGGATATAAGATAAGATATAAGATAAGATATAAGATAAGAGAAGAGCCATTTCCACCAGGTTTCTCTTATTAATTTCTTCTTAAGTCCATTTATTTTCCTACCCTTTCGGTACCCAAGACACACGATGTTGCTTGGTATAAATAGTATAATATGTTGAAGTTATTACTTTTGTAGTATTACACAATAAAGAAACGTCGAGCATTTGCTGCTGTAAGTCTGGCGTTGTCTCTCGACTGAGTATGAAATATGTAGAATAAAAACAGCTTGTTTATGTTTGGGATATACGACCTTTATCTGTTGTTGTTTTTTTTTAATGAATCCATACACTGTTGTTATACAAGATGCTTCCCTGTATCTGTTTTACTTCCTGTAACTTTATAACTCCTAACATATTCTCCAGGATGTTTATTTTATTTTTGCCTGTTCAGTGCCCGAAGATGTATTTGACTCTTCTACGTTTTGTTTCCTAGGTGACAATATTTCCTGCAATTCTGTTCAGATATTTATCTGTCTGTCTGCCTGTCCGTTTGTCTGTCTGCCTGTCTGTTTGCCTGTTTGCCTGTCTGTATGTCTGTACGCCTGTGTCTGTCTGTCATTTCGATGCCCAGTACGCCAGGCGCAACTGATAGCAAGATGCCCTTCCTTCTGTTAGAATTGAAAAATACAACATACTTGGTATATTTGGAAGCCTTGTTTTCGTGTATGTGTGTGTACCTTTTGTTGAAATTAACAATTCTGAAAGTTTGTATGCAGGTTTCTTCAATACAACATAACAAACCCACATCAAACCTTTCCATGCCTCACGTGAAATAACATTAAAATGTTGCTTCTGTACTCACTGTAATCATTCTTCCTTTTGCATTTTGGCAAATCAATTTTGTCGTTTCTAAAGTGTATTGCATTTTTTTCTGTAACCAGATTATTGAATCAGCATCATCTTTCTTTATTAATAATAAAAGCTCCATGTGCCCTTGGCACTTCAGATATATATATATATATATATATATATATATATATATATATATATATATATATATATATATATATATATATATATGTCTTTATCACGAGACATACATTAATCATAACATTCATAGACCACCTGGTAAACAGTCCTCACATTCTTTTAATATCACAAGGTAAACATGTTTCACACCACGCACAAAAGATCAGGCTATATTAATCCGTGATTGCAGAATATATTGCGAAACGTCTCTCTATATTTTCCACTTACATGTAAATATATAAAAATATTCATAGAAGAATTGACAGATTCAAGTAGAAGTCCTAAACCACCAAAAACTGTGGCTAGACTGACATATTTTCCATGAACATGAAGCTCCGGTTCAAAAGCCAGAGCTAACATTAGAACGTTAATTGGTACAAAACAACAAATATAGAGTGTAGAGATCATTAAAACCACTTTTGACACCTTTGTGTTAGAGCTGGACATGTCCTTCTTTGAATTTATAAAATGCTTTTCAAACCATTTTGTTCTCAGTCGAAGACTAATAATTAGAATTATAGTACAGATGATTATTACGATAAAGGCAACAAATGGCAAAACAAAATTATTGACAAGAAAATAAAAATGTTCCACTATCTCCCTGTCAGCAGTGGAAACAACGCCCAGAAGAGTCTTGTTACGTGGAGGATAGAATATCATTTCCAAGCTGTTGACTGTGTACACTGGAGATGTACTTGCTAGTGAAACCATAAAGACACAGATTATGACGACAGATATTCTGTTTGGAGTAACGATGCTTTTTACCTGGCAGAATTGAAGAGAATAAGTAATTTTTAAAGTCCTGGAAGGGAATACTTAAAACAGAATAGCAGGGTGTCAAACCATAAAGTTTCCGTTTCCATGTCATTAAGGCGGCTTAACGGGGAAAACAATGTTAGGCTCACATTTCCACGACCTTCGGCACATGAAAGTGTGATCTGGTCAGTGTCCTGCCTGGCCGTGTTTATCGTCCCAGATTTCTCTAGTACCCATTTTTAGAAGGTGGGTTGACCCTGGGGCCTTTTTTTTTGGTGTGTACGAGATAAAATTGTGACTGAGGGACTGAACCATGTAGCACCGGATTAGTAAACCGACCGCAGGGCGTGTTCTTTCACAAGGATTTTATTCTCACTGATCCATTCAGTGTTGGAATATGCTGAAAATTTCATACCTTATTCTCACTGATCCATTCAGTGTTGGAATATGCTGAAAATTTCATACCTTATTCTCACTGCTTCATTCAGTGATGGAATATGCTGAAAATTTCATACCTTATTCTCACTGCTTCATTCAGTGTTGGAATATGTTGAAACTTTCATAGCTTATTCTCACTGCTTCATTCAGTGTTGGAATATGCTGAAAATTTCATACCTTATTCTCACTGCTTCATTCAGTGTTGGAATATGCTGAAACTTTCATACCTTATTCTCACTGCTTCATTCAGTGTTGGAATATGCTGAAACTTTCATAGCTTATTCTCACTGCTTCATTCAGTGTTGGAATATGCTGAAACTTTCATACCTTATTCTCACTGCTTCATTCAGTGTTGGAATATGCTGAAACTTTCATACCTTATTCTCACTGCTTCATTCAGTGTTGGAATATGCTGAAAATTTCATACCTTATTCTCACTGCTTCATTCAGTGTTGGAATATGCTGAAAATTTCATACCTTATTCTCACTGCTTCATTCAGTGTTGGAATATGCTGAAAATTTCATACCTTATTCTCACTGCTTCATTCAGTGTTGGAATATGTTGAAACTTTCATACCTTATTCTCACTGCTTCATTCAGTGTTGGAATATGCTGAAAATTTCATACCTTATTCTCACTGCTTCATTCAGTGTTGGAATATGCTGAAAATTTCATACCTTATTCTCACTGCTTCATTCAGTGTTGGAATATGTTGAAACTTTCATACCTTATTCTCACTGCTTCATTCAGTGTTGGAATATGCTGAAAATTTCATACCTTATTCTCACTGCTTCATTCAGTGTTGGAATATGCTGAAAATTTCATACCTTATTCTCATTGCTTCATTCAGTGTTGGAATATGTTGAAACTTTCATACCTTATTCTCACTGCTTCATTCAGTGTTGGAATATGCTGAAACTTTCATACCTTATTCTCACTTCTGCCCTTTTGTCTAGATACAGGAGTGACATTAATTGTATCAAATCTGTTGGAAGAATATTTTTTTACATGATGATCCTTCATTTTCAGTGTAAAAGTACCAAAGAATAACTAAAGCTTTACATGTTAGATCCTGCTGGAGAAAACAGGTATTTAAACCTTTTATTTAAGTTAGGTAAATGAAGTGACATATTTTGTGTGAATGACGTATGTCTTTAAATGGGTTACCTGATCTCCAATATGCTTCTGTGGTCGATTTCGTTGAGATCAATTTTAGAAATTCAAACTTTTTAACACTGCTCACCTTTAAAGGCAGTATAACGCACACACATCTCTCCAGAGTGATTATTGCTGTGATCCAACTGCTGATTCGTGTAACAGTAAAGTGTGGTAAAGCACCTGTCAGGTAAGACACAGCCATCACATCAAAAGGAAGGTCAGCTTTGTTAAATGCAGGAGTCAAGGAAAGGTCTACCCATATCTGCGTTATCAAAGATCCCATGTCAGAGACTGCAAGTCCTACGTTTTAGTAAAAGAAAAATGGATTATTTATGGATAATGACAAGGCCGGACTTAAGACAATTCCACAGATACGGTGGCTGTGGAAAGTTGATGTTGCTAATATGTACAAAGCAAACTTCTTGACCGTACTGCACTAATATTAGTAATACCACGTGATATGATGTGGGATATAATATGTTAAAGGGTAAATGTCCACTAGCTTAAGCCAAATATTGGGCATAGTGGGGGTAGTGCAGTACATTTCACCCACAACCAGAGAGAGTTCATTACAACAGAGTTCCAAGTATGCACTGAAAGGTATCATTTGTGCAAAAATACGAGTAGTACAGATCAATGGTGATTACTTAGTGTGGTTACATTTTGCTTGTAATGTTATTTTGTTGTATACTGGGAACTAGATCCATGACCTCGTTAGTTATCTATTGAAGGAAATATGAAGCTGTGAAGATGGCCGATCACGAGTTGGTGAGAGTTCAGGTGACGTTCTTCCATAGGCAGAGCCTTGGACGTTGGAAGGGAGAATAAAGATACTTTTAGCTTAATGAATTTACAATCTGGCGCTAATAAAACATGTGAACCTCGCATGTGTAAGAGAGGTAGAGCTGGTGGGAAAATATTCTTAAGATACGAGCTCGTGTCCAGGTACTTTCTCTTAAGGGTGTACCCCATCATGATGATGATGTATTTTTACGCATAGTTAAGTATTTACTGACTTAGGTTTTTGTTAAATGTGATATTGGTTTTTGCATGATTCGGGCCCGTGGTGAAAATATTCTTTTTGAAGGCATAGAACAAATATGGAACGCCAAAAATATTATGACACTTGGAACATGGAATATTAGAAGGTTATACAGACAAGGGGCAGCTAAATATCATCAAGGAAAAATTATTAATGTGCATGCGCCAACAGAAGATACAGAGGATGAAGTCAAAGATGTATTTTACAACACGTTAGAGAGAGTAATATTGAATATCCAGAAACATGATATACTGATAATACTAGGAGATTTCAATGCAAAAATGTGAAAGAAAGAATCACGCAGACATATCACAGAAAAAGAAAGTCTGCATGAAACATCTCATGGCAATGGATAGAGAATGATAAATATGACTTAAACTTATGGAATAAGAACAAGCAGTACACGTTTTCAAAGTAATAAAATTCATAAACAAGCATGGAAATCACCTGATTAACTAACCTGCAGCCAGATAGACAATGTTTTCATTGATACCAAGCACACAACAAACATACTTCAGATCAGAAGTTACAGAGGGGATGAATACAGCACCGACCACTGTCTTGATAGAGTTAAACTAAAATTCAGACAGAAGAAACAATGGTACAGTAAATTAAATAAAACTTCAGTAATAAATAGAGATCCTTTGTGAAGAGAAAAATGGAAACAACAACTCAGAAAAGACCTAAACCACAAGATAAACAGAAAAGGGAGTGAATAAAATAAAAGCATCGATGACGGATGGGGAGATATTAAAAACCATTATAAAGAACATTGTAGAAGAATGTATGGGAGTCAAGAGGAGTCAAGTCAGAAATAAAAGGAAGAGCTGGTTCGTTGAAGTCCACAAAGAAGCAATCATAAAGAACAGAACAGCGAGACAGATATGGTGTGAATGAAATGAACAACAAAACAAATGGGAACAAGTACCACACACAGTGTAAAGAAACTCCAACAGTTATTCCACAACAAAAACAACAATACATCAAAAGCATGAGATGCAGACACGCCATCAAAATAAGAAATGCAAAAATTCTATAAACACCTACAGTAAAGGACAGCTTGACGATATTAATGGAAACATGATAACGAAGAGAAAATCCCTATCACTTGAAAATGATCTTTTGAGAAACTATTAAACTGTGGAGAGCCTATAAACACATTACTGTGTGAGCAAATACAGACTTGTTAACCTGAAATAGAGGAACCATGTTTTTATTAAATCATCTACAGTGTCACGCTTCTACACAGCAGCAGACAACGGGTTCAGAACGGGATTGCTGCAGAACTGATTAAGGCAGGAGGCCTAAATCTACATGAACAGATATACGAACTAGTACACCAAATATGGAGAGAAGGAAAAGCCTTTAGTGAATGCAGAGACTCATCACTGATTCCAGTATTCAAAACACGAGCGAGTGTAAAAACTACAGAGGAATATACTTACTACAAACAATCTACATAATACTGTCAGTTAGTTAAAACCATACAGCTATTATAAATTAGGAGATAGTGAAGCAGGTTTTTGGAAGAATAGATCAGCCGTGGAACAAATATTTCAATAAGTCAAAAAGCAGAATAGTAGTGGGAATATGAACAATAAGTAGATAATATTTTCATTGACTTTAAGAAAGCTGATAACAAAATAGATAAAATCAGCTTATGAGAAATTATGAAAGAATTTGAGATACCTAATGAATTAATCAATTTGACCAGAATATGCACGGATGAGTTACAAAACATAGTAATCTTTAAATGAGATAAGACAGGTGAGAGATCAGAAGCAGAATGATCCAGATTACATAAATACTGGAAATAAGATAATTCTGAAACCAGAAACACACACACACATCTAAGCACAACCTTCGACAGAAGGAACATAGTAAGCGAGGAAATTAAAAGTAGAGAACAAATAGGGAATACAGATTACTTCATCATCCAACAACTGTTAAAATCCAAAATCCTGTCCAAAACACGATAATAGAAATCTACAAAATATCATAAGACCAGCCATCATGTACAGATCAGAAACGTGGAGTACAACATGAAATGATGAACAACAACTGCATATCCTTGAGAACAAGATCATGAAAAGAATATGTGGGTCCATATAGGATACCAACACTGGAAAATAGAGACCTAGAAAAAACACTGACTTGAACAGTTTATTTAAATTCCAACGAATGATACATGTTTTGAAAATGAACAGAGTATGGTGTTTCGGCCGTGCAGAAAGAGAACACATACACGAAACGTATGTATGTACACGAGATGAAGGAAACACAAAAGAGATGTAGACAAAGACAAAGATGGAAAGACAACATAGAAGAGGATGTAAAAGAAATTGGTGCCACAAACGGTAGAGAGAAGATTAGGAATAGAGAAGAATGGAGATAAACCTAAGTGGCTTGGAAAGTTTATTGATTGATTGATTGATGATTGATTGATTGATCTTTATTTCAAACGTGTTAAGAATTGGGCACGCAGGCCCGTCTGACATTCTGCCCTGTATCATACATCTTTCACTCTATTCCAGACATTCTACAAATATGCTGTTCATATAACAAACATAACTAACATTGAAGCTGAGAGACATAAAATAAAATATAACATTTACGTTTCGCTCTTAAACATTCACTCAGTACAGAAGTAACTACATACATTATAAATGACTATCTGCTAAACAAACTTTTCGGGACTATTCAGAAAACAATTAATTGTATTCGGTGTCTGTAAGAGCAGCTTAAGATAACTTTTAAGTTTTATAATTCATGGAGACTTGTAGTCGATATCAAATATATATTGGGAAAGCTTGTAGTTGTAGGAAGGAGTATAATTTATATTTTTTATATAGGATGGGAGGGTATTCCAAAGATGAGCAGCAGAATAACTAAAGCTTTTCTAGGTTTTGGAAGACATATGTTGTTCAAACGTTGGCTGCACTTTGGGCTAAATTTAAACAGGTTCCATAGATAAGGCGGGGCATGCCGTGAAAGAATTTGATGTACTAACTTGGCTTTGTTGAAGAGGAACCTGTTCTTAAGGGGTAGTATTTTGATACGTTTGTGATGATTAGTTGTTTGTGCTTGATCTTTGTCACTAATAAGCTTTACTGCTCGCTTTTGGAGAGAGCAAAGCCTCTTTGTATTTGACACTGAGCAACCATCTCAAACTGTTGAGCAATAGTCTAAATGTGTTTGTATGTGAGCTATGTAGTATGTCTTCCTAGTGTCTTGATCTATGAAGTACTTAATTTTAGCTAATTGGTATACTTTTTGTGCCATGAGTTTTGTTAGACATTGCACATGAGAGTTCCAGGTCAGATGTTGGTCAATAATAAGACCTAATGTTTTGTGCTCGCTAAAGCTTTCTATCTGTGATGTTTCTGTACAGAGCCGAAGTGTTGTTTTTGTTGCGTTTTGTAGTTTCTGTCTTGTTGTTATGAGCATTGATTTTGTTTTATCGGTGTTTATGATCATGCCATTATTTTTGCTCCATGAATTGTATAACTCGACCTGAAGAGTTGATTCTAGATTAACACATTCGTAGTCACTGGTGTAGACTGTGCAATCATCGGCAAAAAGGTCACAAGAAGAGTGTTTAAGATGAAATGGAAGATCATTGATATAGATAGCAAAGAGCAACGGGCCTAGAATAGAACCTTGCGGAACACCAGTGTCAACTTTAGCAGAATTTGATAGAGAATTGTTGAAGAATACTACCTGTTGTCTGTCTGAAAGAAACGATGCAATTAATTGTATTAGGTCAGGGTGCATTCTATAAGTCTTTATTTTTCTTACAAGAATATCGTGGTCAATCATATCAAATGCCTTTTTAAAGTCGACAAAGATGGCACCACATAGTATGTCGTCATTTATGTTTACTAATCAGTTTTCTGTCATTTTGGTAAGAGCTGTGTGGCAGGAATGATTGGGTCTAAAGCCTGACTGACTGTCTATGAGTAAATTGTTCTCTTGCACGTGTCGTAGAGTTATTTTGTGTATGTGTTTTTCGAGTGGTTTTGATAATGACGATAATATGGATATTGGTCTATAGTTGGTAAGATTGTTGGATGAGCCAGATTTAAAGCGAGGATACACCTTGGCAGTTTTAAAAGACTCAGGGAAATAGCATTTTGCAATGCACTGGTTGTAAATATATGTTAGTGTATGTGAAATGACAGGTGCAGCATAACGTAAGATCTTATTACTAATATCATCAAACCCAGCTGTATTGTTGTTTTTTAAGGTTAAGAGATAACTGTGAACTTCACTGACTGTTAAGAATGGAATGTGTAACTGTTTAAATCAGTACATCTGTTGTCCAGGAATGTTTGTAGTTCATGTAAGACGCATACAGGAGCTGATATTGATGATTTAAGAACGCTGATTTCTTCTCTGAAATGTGTACTTATATGTGCGCTAGTGTATGCACGATTGATGGCTTGAGAATCAAATTCTTTTCTTTTATGTGATAGGGTATTTATGACTTTCCAAACTGATTTACTGTCTGGTTTATTCTGTATTAGATTCCTGAAGTAATTTTTTTTTCTCTTGTCTTATTAAGTATTGCACTTTGTTTCTGAGTGAACGGTAGGTCATAAAGTCCTTGATTTTGTGCGCCCGATCACGTTCTTTCATGGATTGTAGTATTTCAGGTGTTATCCAAGGTGACATCGTCTGGTGTTTTACTCTCACCTCTTTCATAGGGACATGTTTGTCTAATATATCTGAAGATCTTTAGCCAATATTCTATTGCCTCATCAGGGTCAGTTAGTTGGTACACGTGTGTAAGTGAAGATTCTTGCAAATCATTAAGGAATAATTCTAGGTTAAATTTTCTGAAGCTCCTAAATTTCATACTGATGTGATTGTGTTTAGGAAGTTTATACCCCTTTCTTGTCCACGTACAGCAGACTGGGTAATGATCACTTAACGAAGTATGAGGGATGTTACATTCAATGATGTTTTCTGGTTGGGCTACATATATATATGATCCAATAATGTGGATGATACTTCTGTTACTCTGGTAGGTTTGGTGACAATTTGGCAAAGGTTATAGGATAATATAATATTGCTCCATGTTATATTTGATTGTGTTAGATCTATGTTGAAATCTCCAAGAATGATAATATCTTTGAACCTAAAGGTTGAAACCTCATCCATCAGAGTCGTGAAGTGATCGTACCACAGAGATGATGCATTTGGATTACGTACAAAAGTCCAATAATTAATGGACTCTGGTTTGGCATTTTAACTTCCACCAAAATACACTCTACCTCTGATGATTCGAGGTCTTCTCTACGACTAAACTGGATAGTTGTGGAGACATACATTACTAGACCTGTTTCTAGTTTTCTAGTTGGGTCACGCCGGATCAGGTTAAAACCGTTAATTCTAATATCTTCATCTGTTATGTTCCTATTTAAACGGCTTTCGGAGAAGCCAAAAATGTGGAAATGTTGATGTAATATGTGTGTTACTTCAGGAATTTTACATAATAGGTGATATACATTCAGATGGCCTACTCGAAGTCCTTCCTTATGTAACCATTTTTCGGTAGGTGGGGTCATTCTATTTTCCTGTCTCCTGTTACTGGTTTGAAAATAATCCCTATTATGATACTTAATACTGAAGTAAATAAACTTTTAAATACTACACAGAGACACACTCTGTATATTAAACATTCAACTGGTACACAACTCACTAGCTGAAATAACTGGAAGCTGAAAGAGAGACGCATCTAACTACTGAATAAGTAAATGCTGAAATATGTGAAGTCACTAACAAGTTGAGTAATTAAGTATATAGTTCTCACACACACACAGATACAACTCACAAACTGCAACGACCTATAGGAAGTTGACAAGAATTAGAAAAATAGATACAAAAGAAAAGGGGCAAGAAATAAAATGCAATAATACAATGTAAAAATTCTAAATAAACGTAAGAATGAAGACATCAGTCACTATGTCTTGCTGAGTAATAATTCTTTTTCGACATTGCGGGTTGAAGGTTTCAGTTTGTGATGGATTACGATGATATTGCCATCAGTTTAAGGCATGTGGTGTCTATAAGGTACCATGCCATGTGAATTATGCAGAGATAACATATAGGCATGACTCAAGGCTGCAGGGCTAAATTGCAACAAATATTGCAGCTCCAGATTTCTTTGAATATGTTGCATGGGACGTGCTTGTGTGTTGAGCTCTTCCAATGAGCTGTGCGACGGAGGAAGAATCCTGACGTTGCTGACGCTCGTATCAGCTCGTCTGACCGTCTGAGGCTGACGTGAGGGTAGGGGTGGAAACATTGTGTCATAGTCGGTGGTTTGCTGTGGAACAGGTGGTGCAGAGGTTTTTTGTTGGACGTGGGTGTTGTTTGTGGACATCCAACTGTACCACGTCTTTCTGTAGTGTACGTTCTGGAAACTTTAGATTTTTGGCAAGGATGCTGGTACCAAGATTTGATGTATGTATGTGGTCCCTGTACATCCGTTTCTTCGGGGCACCAGAGACTGAGATGAAGAACACAGTGTGGTCTATGAAGACAATGTTGTTAACATGACAGTATGACTGAAGTGCCTTGTTGTTGATGTCTACCAGGCGGCGTCCAGGACCGGAGCAGGGTGGAATGATGGAAGATAGGAAGATTGCTGCAGTCGGATACTTTTCCTTGATGGCGGAAGTCAAAGCCTGCATGTCGGAACGTCTGATGTTCTGACCATTCATGTTGTCATTTATGTCAACATGTACGGAGATTTTCCTCACGCCCTGGTCTGTATTAAAACTTCTCAGCGTTTGCGTTATTTTCGCAATACCAGCTACCGGTACTGCACCTACTGAGACAATGTCTTCGTCTGCTATGGACATCCGCTCGCTATACACGCCCTTTAGCAGAGAATCCCTAATTATTAAATGTGTTGTGCTTTCCGTGATTATGTGAATGGGAATTTGCTGCGTATTTCGTTCATGTTTTTTTTGGTTAGATTGTGACTGGAGGTGGGATGCGTTGTTTGACTGAGATGATTGTTGCGTCCTGTCTGTCTGCTGAGTATCTGGTACAGAGCTTTGTTGTAGAGCGTCGAATCTGTTGGTGATCTGGACCTCGATGGGGTACTCGTATTTTGTGATATGCTGGTCTTGCTCACCTGATAAAGAGTCACTGACTTCACTCTGTTTTTGTTGGTTGTTTTTCTTGTGAAGTTTGTTTACACCGGCTGGCGACGATGGCTGAGACTTCGGCTTCATGTTGAGATTTGTTTGATGTTATCATTCTCCTCACTGAGTGACTTTACAACTTCGGACTTCATGTCACTAATGAGTATTTTCACGAAGTCTTTAATAACTTCTGTGAAGTCATGGCCACAGAAACAAGTAGGTAATTTTGTTCCTGTACCAACAGCTTGATGAGAACTAATAGTCTCACTAAGTCTTAGTACATTGCTCTCCAAAGATTTTTCGGAGTGTGGTTCCTTTATTACATCATTTTCGCTAGAACTGTTAGCTGGGTTTTCTGTATGAGTAAAGGTGTCTGAAGACAGTGGAGCTTTCTCAGTAGAAGCACAATAATTGGTGTATAAGTATAAAACTATACACTAAACACTGCAGTAAAGCTGTGATACTAGAATGTATAAAATCGGAAAAAGTAGGAGCAGCTTTATTACTTAACGATTAATCGTTAAGTAATAAAGCTGCTCCTACTTTTTTCCGATTTTATACATTTCTCAGTAGAAGCTGTTGTTCCTTGTTCTCCAGCAGTATCTATGATTATTGGTTCTTCTGTAGCAATTGTTGGTGGTAATTCATGTTTGCTGGAGGTTTCTTTGATGGTGATAATAACAGCATTTTCTGTCACATACTCTTTTGCTGTCATGATTTCCATTATATCGTCGACTATGTCAATAGTCTTCTTTACAGGACTTTCAAAATTTTCGGCCATGTTTGTAAGTGATGTGTTTAGTTCATCTGAGTTATCTTCTAGAGGGAGCTGAATGGTCATCACTTCCTTGACTGTGTTTATGTCTCCTTCTTGCAGCTCCATAAACTGTTTTGTTAGCCAGGATTCAACGGCCTCGGCGTCACCTTGTACCATCACTTTGTTCTTGGTGTGGTAAAGATGAACTGTGAGGACTGGTGTTTTTATGATGCCCTCAACATTAGCGCCTAGCTTGTCATACCTCTCCTCTCTTTCTGCTTGATAGACCTCCCTAAGGTCTTGCCTCAGGGACTCGTATTGAAGTTTGTTGTGGCATGTCACAACGACACATTGTCCCTCGTTGGTGTATTTTATTGTTAAGCCTGGTTGGTTACTGCATTTCTTTAGCGTTTGTTCCCACGGCTTTGTTTTTGTTTAGGCTATAGTTCTTTGTTGTGGTAGACCGGAGACCATCCCGCCGGCTGGGCTTGTTCGTCACCTCACAGATTAAACCTTCTGTCCCGCATTCCATCATTGTTAGATAACGTCTAGATTAAGCAAACAAAACATTCTGGCTGACACTGGTAGACCACGTGGCTTATCGAAAAATGGTGGAGAAAACTGGTGACCACTATGATCTTAGAGAAAGAATGTCTTACCGCAATTTTATGAAATAACTCCACAAATTCACATATTTTGAATAATTTTCATAACCCAATGAAAACACAGTTTCTTCAGAAATCCAACAATATAAGTATCAGTGTCCAAGTATTTGAAATAATACACAAAATAATTGAAAAATCAGGAGCGAGAAATTACACGTCCTATCGCGAACAACGTCCGGAGAGAATTGAAGAAGAAGAAGTTTTTTTTCACTTGGTTATATGTAATCCTTTATGTTAGTGACATTACGTGGATGTCCAGTGTAGTGTTGTATAGTGGCCTTGAATTTGTGTTTGTCTAAGGGACATAATTCTTAAAATTTGCAGATTTGCTTCCCCTCTTAGTAACCGTTCACCTTGTGACCCTGGATTATCTTACCATAGTTAGTCTAAAAATAGTAAACTCAAGTATCAAGAAGTTAGGTACCAAGTGTAAATTACACGTGATATATGAATTTTAGGTTAGTGGAAAGTTGAATTATGGGAACACAAGTGCCAAACGTTGAGTGAAAGAGTGGGTTGTCGGAAACATGTGAACTCGCACGGAGATTATGGATTTTGTGAGAACCGAAGGTCATAGAACAATGTTAGTTCACGAAAAATTGAACTTCACGAGGAGAATCTTCGGGAAAAATGGGAGAACCTGTGAATGAGGAGACATTGGAAAAGGATTATGATAAGTGCTAGTATATAGCTGGTTTAGTTATGACAACGTTGTAGTTGTTTTGTTGGTGGTCCTTTTCATAACATTTAGAATGAGTCAACGTTAGGATGCCTTGTTGTCAGACATGTTTCTTTTCTATTGATAGTCTTTTTTTCCGCCATAGAATATTGAAATGTGTGAATTTCCCAGTTGTTGTGGTGTTCCATGAGAGTTGTAAGTATGGATAATATTCTTACACTTGTTGTAGAATTCTAGGTCTTAGGTTTCCTCCCACGGGGCAATCCATGACTTGTAGGGAGTTGACTATTGTTTTGTATGGTCGCTCTATAATGTTAGCAACTCTTTTGTAGCCTAATTCTGATAATTCATCGTCCATTTTCTCATTCACTAAAGTCATGCTATAAGATCTTAAATCATATTCTTGGTTATATCTCACGCCGTGAGATGTTGTCATGTTGGAATCTTACATAGTTTAATCCAGTTCTACTGTTGATATCTTGTGATGGCAGGAGAGTGCCTGGGACGTTATGTGTTTCTAGGAGAGTATCATAGAAACAAGATTCATGGATCAATCTACTTAAACTTGATCTTGAGAGAAAACTAACTATCAATCAGTTATCCCACTAGGCACTTTGTTAACAACCGTAATCCACACATATAGGTTAATACCAGTTAAGTTGGCCTTAAGGCGGTCTGTTCGTAGACAGTTCTTGTAGTTTCGATTTCGTCCTCAAGAGTTGAGAGTCACGGGTTACATATTATTTTAGAAGTTGTTAATATATTCCGGTAAATTATGTCCTTCATGCAATGCCCAGTAAGGATAGGAAAAGGTAAAGCTAAAAGTATTGTTTTCGTTTCATTAAGACATACTGGGGATATGATGTCAGGATAGTATTTCCTGGAACTTTGGCAAATGAAAGAGTGATAAGGTCAACATCACGCATAGCAGCATTTAGCTTCCCAGCTTTCTCTCGTTCCCGTATTTAGAGACTGGGTGCATCAACGGATAAGTACATAGAGTGCCTAACCGCTCATCTAACCAGGCCAAGTAAGCATAATCCATGCTAATATGTCCTCCAGTAAATGTTCTTGTAGAGAGGGGTTCATGTTATTGTTTCCTCCCCTGTTTGTCCGCGTGATCTCCCTCACTGGCCAGCATTTTAAACATGGATTACTTTGTCATATGGTGTATTCTTTTACGAGTAGATTATGTGCAAGAGTTTGGAGTGGTTCATCTGATCAGCAAGGGATTGTGGGGGGACGACAAGATACTGCGCGAAATAAACAATTGTTTTCGGAATTGATACGTCTCACAATCCACAACCAGCTAACTCGATCATGTGTATGTCCCCTGATGAATTTTCCCTCCCTAACAGCTCGGCCGTAGGCTTGTCGGCTGTAAGCAAGATCCTCTGCTTATGATGCGTCTATTCGCAGATCATCAAAAATGTCTTGCTGCCATCTTCACCTTGATCTTCATCTCTTTCTTTTTTATATTATGTACCCTTCTCTAACAGACTCTCTTCTCTACAATCTCATTGCTTTTAATATGTCGATGATATTTAAGATTTCGTGGTTTTATCTTCTTTACTAGCTGGCCTTCTTAAATATTATGTTCGTGTAGTATGGATATATTTCTTTGTTTTCTCCCTTGAAATTCGAAGAACTCTTTTATAATATTTACATAAAAAGGCATACATATATTTCTCAGCTGTTTTGTTAAGTGTCCATTCTCACAGTTGCTACAGGAAAGCTGAATGCCATTAAAATCCTATTTTTGTAGTTATTTCTGCTGCTCTCCACATCTTCATTAATCGTTTTATTTTCTGAATAGCGATAGACACCAGCTACCAGCAGTATAATAATTGTATATGGGCAAAGTCTTTTCATACAGTATTACACGCTACGAGTTTAGACAGAGTGATGTTGTGAGATGTTTCATTATACTAGAAGAGAGTAAATACAATGTGTAAAATATTTTGTGAATTGTGCAAATAGTGAGTTACTTGATTACCAAAAACCCCATGCCACTGTATGTGTTAGTATATATTTCCTAAATGTATTTATACGTTTACAAATGTGTTTAGAAGTTTATAAATCATTGCAGTAGTTAATAGATAGAATTCAGACACATATACCTCTAAATCTTGAAGACAAGTAACGATGCAATCTAACACAACTTACCTAGGAAGCTTACATTGATGGCCTCGCTGAAGCCTTGTTTGACAAAGCACATGATGTTAATGATGTTTGTCACAACTCCAAAGGAGCCAACAGCTTGACACAGAACTCCAACAATAAGCCATGCCAGTATCTCTACTGTTTCAGGACTTATAATCGGGGAATCATTAGAAGATACTCCATATTTGGAATAATTTGTTGTTATTATCATTCTTTTATCTTACGAACTTGAATTGAAACCTGGGTAGACATATAATAATGGAAATAATATGTTTTGATTGGTTTCTTCCAATGAATAAAATGACTTATGATATATCCCTTTAAATGCGACATTATATAAAAATATAATGTAGAAATTCTAAGTCCTATCCTGCGACTCGTAGGTCATCATTTCTCTCCATAATTCCCTGTCCTTTGCGTTTATTATGAGATCAAACTTTGACATTCTTCCTAGTCACACCCTAACTTCTCTCTCTTTCTTCATATTTCTCTTCTCGCCTTCATTTTTTTCCAGTTGCCACAGTGTGTTCCAATTTTCCTAGTCTCAGGAAATGTCCAATAAATTATTGCTTGTCTGGATCTAAACGTTGCTGTATTCTTTCCATTAACCCCACCCTCTGTTAAGACTTCTTCGTTGGTTTTCTTAGCTGTCCATAGGACCTTCAAAATCCTTTTTATGAACCACATTTCCATGGCCTCCATTTCTAGCTGCACTCTGTTTTCATAGAGCATGCTTCACACCCATAAAACAAAATTGGCACGATGTAACATTTAAATACTCGGAATATTGTTTGTATTGATATGGATCTGTTTACAAAATGTGTCTCATTGTTTGGAATGATGACTTAACCTGAGCACGTCTGCTTTTTATTTAATTGTGACACTTCCCATCCGTTCTTATAATTGTCCCTAGTTACTTGAATCTATAAAGGTGTTTCAGATCTGTGCCATCGATGGTAATGTTAACCTCTGGTGTATTCGTTTCTTTGAGATGGCCATCACTTCAGACTTCTTTTTGCTCAGGCTGAGACCTTTATTTTTACTTTCACTAACCACGATATCCAGGAGAGGATGTAGCATTCCTTCACTTTTTAGCAATCTGTGTCGTCTGCATATCTTAAGTTGTTAAGGTTGTACAAGTCAACAGATATTCCTGGCAAGCTCTCTATATTTATCATTTGTTTTCTCTGTACAAAGAGAAGATGTCAGGAGATAGAGCACATCCTTGTCTCACTATCAATTTTATGTCGTGGAATGCTTATATTTGGTTCCCAACCATCATTATTGCTGATTGCTGCCAATATATGTTTTTGATAAGTTTGAGATATTTCCTATCTGTGTTAATGTCTTCCAGCATTCTTATAATTTCTGTGTGTCTCATTATATATATATATATATATATATATATATATATATATATATATATATTATGGTTTTATTTTGCCCTGACTCTTCTCGTGACAAGACATAGCAGGATTTTGATAACATAACTCATAATACGTCTGAGAAAACGATAGATATTATGTAGGTTATAATAGTGATGTTTTTGTTGTGCTTCTAGTATGTTCTTTATTTAACATCTGAGACAAATATTAGCAGAAGAATAAAATACCTCAATATGACAACCTACATGAACAGTGTCGTTCTGTCCAGATATGGGTATGTTTAAATTGTTTTAATTATCTTAACCTGATCAACCATAATGCAGAAATCTGCATGAATAAAGAAAAAAAACGTTACAAATAGATACCCAATTTTGTAGTAGATACTAGAAGCACTAATTAATGTGAAAAAATGAAATAAAATATACTGGTAGTAGCACTTATTCTTTCAGATAACTTAGATTAGGTGTGCACATGCAAAAAATACTTTATGACATCTCCTAGAATTTTTCTTTACTCATCTCAATGGCTTTAACCACTTAGCCAAGTCTGGTCTGTAGTTAAACAATAAGCCGCATGACAGTTACGATTATGGGACACTGGAACCACATGAGTCGAATTCAAAATTTCAAATATACAGAAGCCTTCTTTCCTATACAGTTATATCATATCCCCGCTAAATTTTCATTTATTCTTTCATCAAAGTGAATTAATAATCTACAACCTTGACTACACCATAACACAACCCTCTCCCCCATGTGCACCCATCTATTCCACCCACCAGATCATTTGTCTAACTATCTGCTTTCCACCTTCTCCTTCCCTTCTTTACTACCAAGCTATCACATTGCTGCCACATCTAAAATATCTTCCTTTGAACATTCAAAATACTTCACCACCAGCAATCGCAGGCTCTCCTTCTTGGAAATCACAGCTAAATGATTCCTTATTTTAGGTTGTTCTTTCCATTCTTATGCGTTATATGTGATTGAATTGAATTTATGTTGTCCTCATTTTCCCATGTCTTTGTCATTTATGCTTTTGTATGACTACAGTGCAACGTTACACCTGAGTGATGGTTAATTAATAAAGATTTTGTGTGTGTTTTAACTAGACATAATATTTGATGATTGTAACTTCACTGCAGTGGTTTTGTGCTATAGACGTATTTAGTTTCATGTATACTTCAATAAAAATACTCGTGTTTAAAGAAATTATTTTTTTTTTGTAAATTAAAATCAATCATTTTGTACCGGGGTTATTCAAATCTCTGTGCTGAGCTATCAGTTAAAAAAAAACAAATACAGAAGATAGGAGCGAAAAATATATAAATTACCGACTATTATCTTAAATAACTTTTTTTTCTTTCTTTTGGCTATATAATTCACAGGCAACATTTTCTTTCTTTTATAGCTCATGTCTGCATACTTCTTCAGCTTTCTCAGCCACTAAAATTCACTGTTGCAGATAACGTTTATCTCCATTCCTCTCTATTCCTAAACTTCTCTCTCCAATTGGTGACATCAATTTATTTTAAATCCTCTTCTGTATTCTCTTTCCATCTCTGTCTTGGTCTACTCCTTGCTCATATCTTGTGCTGACATAACTTTCATTTGTCTGTTCTTTTCTATTCTTTCTATATGCCCCAGCCAGCGTTTTCTGTCACTTTCAAGACATGATTAATTCGTTGTGATTTAAATAAGCTGTTCAGTTAATTGTTCTCTCTAGCTCTCAATTTTCCACTATTGTTTTCCTTTATGGACCGAAATATTCTTCTTAGTATTTTGTTGTCAAAGATCTTTCTTTGTTGTACTCCACGTTTCTGATTCATAAATGATGGGTGGTCTTATCATATGTTTTTTTATATTTCTGTAGATTGGTGTTTCTTGTGGGTAGTAGGGAAACATTTTGGATTTGAACAGGTGTTGTGAGGTGAAGTATATTTTATTCCATATCTGTACTCTGCTTTTAATTTCGTTGCTGTCTGTGTTGCTTTTGTTGAATGTTGTGCCTCGATATTTGTGTTTCTGCTTTTTTTTCTAATGATCTTATCTCCAACATGTATATAGTCATGATCATTCTGCACCTGGTTACGTGATATCTTCACATACTCTGTCTTACCTTGATTAATGATCAAACAGACTATTAGTGTAAGATCTCTCAGGTGTACGCAGGTATTACTGACTTGTTGCACAGTTTCCCCCACCAGGTTGATGTTGTCAGCGTATGCTAGTATTTTATCTTGTTCTTCTGAACTGCTTTCTTCTTTCACTTTTCTGATTACTTTTTCTAGTACTATGTTGAATAGTAATGGTGATAATGTATCACATTTGCTTAAACCATTTCTTATATAGAAAGGTTTGGACTTTCTTCCTTTATATAATACTATTTTGTGCATCCTCAATGCATATGCTAAAAAATGGATTAATTTATTAGATAACACTGATTATTTCATGAATTTCCTTATGCTGCTAATATCTATGCTGTCATACAATTTCTTGAAATCAATTAAGATATCATGTACTTCTTTTCCATATCCCCACTAATTTTCTGCTCTTTGACGTACATGAAATATTTGATCTACGGTTTAGCAATTCTTCCTTAAACCTGACTGATAGGTATTCCACTATGTTCCGCCTGTCTGTATCCTTGTGCCTTCTTTCTTTCCTAGATAACTTTTATTGCATCCATCACTGACTATTATTTTAATCAAACCTGGAAACAATGACACAAATATATACACTACCTTAAAATAACAATAACATGTGATGGCAAGAGCACACAATGAAATAAAATCACACTTTTTTAACGTGAAGAATATGGCCATTAAATTTAAAAAATATTGAATAGAGATATACTGAGACTATTTTGCTTTTTTTTGTTGTGAAACTTGGATATTCAACAACAATAACAACAAAAAATAAAGAAGCAACCGAAATGTGATTTAACACAAGATGCACAAGCATTGACAGGTAGAAAACAAGTAACTAATAGGACCTAAACTAAGTTACATAACAACGTAAACTAGTTAATACTATAAGAAAAATGCAATCACAATTTCTACAACATATCGCGAGAAGACAGGAGTTGGAGAAATTTGTGATAAATTTTATGAAAAGTTATAAAAAAGTAGTGCACTGGAAAATTTATAGGAAAAGGGAAGAGGAGAAGGAGAAGTAAAAAATATGTCGTTGCAATGACCAAGTGATATCGAAAAAGAAAAGCATCTGAATGAGCTGAAGATACCTTGGACCGCGCAAAATGGAGAAGAATAATCACCAATGCTACCTGGCATAGAACGTAATATTAACAATAAGACTAATAAAACGCATGTGCTTTCTATTGCATAATTTTGTTCATATGATATATCTTGTCTCATAATCTTTTCTTCCATCAGCTGCATCACCTTGCATAGCACTCACCAGCAATAGTCTGGTCTGTGTGTTTATGTACGTTATGTAACATTCTAAACTATCGTTATAAATAGCCTCATACAGATACGCGGATTAGAATGTGGTGTATAATATAACATTACTGAGATACCAATAATTCCATGTCTTTAGTTTTAGTTTCTTCTATGCAAAATGAAGTAACAATGTCGGGCATGTCATTACCACTCGAAAACACAGGGTTATATTTCGATTTGTTAATGTTTACTTCCTGAAATATAGAATTTCTAAAAAGCTACGTGACATTGCTCAATAGTGTAAGAAGGTTAGACATGATTAAATCTTTCAGTAAACTACTCCAGAGAAGGTCGTACATTTTAAACATATTAAATTGAACAAGATGGAGTATACGTATACAAGTTATTAAACGTATTGTAATTTGTGTATTTGAAATGCCACCACAGTTGTAACTTAAATTTTTTGTTTTGTGATTTGTCATTTTATGTATTAAATGTTTCTGATAAAACTGTTTTTTCCCTCAGAACACATCATCGATCATAGTAGCTTAAACAGATATTTCACATCATGCTATCAGTGCTTTTAAAGATTATTGGAAGGCTCAGTCTTTTGTTCTACTGTCTACATTTGTCAGCTCAGTTATATTCTGAAGTGGATTGTAAATATATAATATATGCCATACAGCGAATGTTAGGAATTTACTAACTTCATTATTTTTCAAAGTGTCAATGTGTATATAAAAAAGAGAATATACCTTATGCTATAAACAACATATGGTATAAATAGACTCTTCTATGTATATCAAGATACCATTAACGTGTACGTTTCACTAAAATTATCTTGTGTCAATAATATGTGTTCCATTTGATAGCTTAGTTTTGGTAACAACAGGAAAGTAAAATGCAACTATTTTCAAACACAAATCAAAAGTTTAATAGCGAATACATTCCTTTTTTAATTAAAAAAAATAAACCCCGCAATCTGTAAAAAATGCAGTCTGTACAATGATAAACTCAGTTAGTTTATGATAAAAGTCACAATATGGAACATTATCAAAAATAAGTCTGACTACTTAAATAAATCATGTATTTGGTCATCAAATATCTTCGTCAAATTGGATGTTAAAAGAGTTGGAAGAAAATTTGTGTTTTCTCACTGGTATAAAACTTTAACCTTGAAACAACAATGATAGCTGATGGCAAAGTGCAGAAAGGAATTAATATCACGAGTAGGTAAAGCAGCAAAAGCAGCTTTTTATGATCTGAAGACGATAATAACAAATAATAAGATGGCCATAGAAGTAAGGATAAGAAGTGTTACGGTGATATTTAGAGAAAATATTGGTATATGGTTGTGACTTTTGGAGAGTAAAAAAAATGGCAGAAATATTAGAAGCAACAAAAGAAAATTGATTTTGGCGGAATATATTATAAATATCTCGAATACAGAGAAAAACAAACGAAGTGACCCTGAGAAGGATCTGAGCAACGAAAATAAGTGAAAAAAATAGAGAAAAAAAAGTGAAAATTTGTTGGACATACCACGAGACGACAGAAGCACGAGAGTCTAGATTTGATGGGAAATAAATAAGGGCTAGTTATAAAGTATAATTTAAAGTTCTTACAGAAAATATACTGAAATCAAAAGACTGTGAACACAGAGCGGGCTAGGCCCTTTATTCACCAATAAAATGCGTATAGTGAATATTTCTTTGAAGGCATCTTCGCTCTTACTGTTTCAAGTTCCGAGAAATTGTACGGACCCATATTCGACTCAGGAAAATATGGCCAAACTTTCATCGAATTCTCTAACTTCACTCACCAACAAAGTGTAGGACAACACGGCCAAAAATCATCATTAAGAGGAGAAATTTCTCCTTTATTATTCTCCTTTATTAACATCTAATTTTTATGTGCAATCAATAACACTTATCAGTAATTCGACTACAGTAAAGGAAAAGAAAACACAAGTACACCCACTACAACACGGACTGGACAACGACCAAGACACACTACAGACAACCAGCTGTTCTCTTTGGCTGCACACACTCTTACACATCAGATCACAGTACACAACATATAACATACAGCATTCTTAAGCACAACATAAAGCACTCTAATCAAAGTTATAATAGTGAGACTAATGCTAATAATAATAATAATAATAATAATGAAGCACTTCGTTTTTATTTTCATAGTGCTTGTTAAAATACAAAAAAGCACACTTAGTGACTATATTACTTGGAGAGGAGTAACATTAATATCAGTTGTGTCAAAAATTATTTTGCAAGGTCATTTTGAATAGACTTAAAGATATAGTGGATACTGCAATGAGAGAAGAACAAGCAGGATTTCAAAAAGGGAGAAGCTGTCTCGACCAAATCTTTGCTCTAAGAATATAATACTTCAAGAACATATTGAAAAGCAGAAACCATTAATACTGAACTTCATAGACATTAAAACGGCATTTGATAGCATACACATAGATTCATTATGGAGAATTTTAAGTCCATATGGAATACCATCTAAAATTGTCAACATCATTAAGGACTTATACAGTGGATATGTTCGTGCAGTCAAGACAGAAGAAGGGATGAGCGAATGGTTCCAGATTTTGGAATAACAATAGACTTAATAATGAAAAAAGACTGCACAGATATCACAGGTATTGACTGGGTACATGGGACCCAAATAGAAGATCTTGATTTTGCTGATGACATAACTCTTATCAGTAGCAATGTGAATTCCATGCAAGAAAAAACAGATATCCTGTCTTCAATGGCTAGAAAAAAAGACCTGACATTAAAAGGACAAAACAAAAATAATGAAAACTTCCCATTAATCAAAACGGAAAAATACACGTAGAAGGGACATATATTGAAAAAATCAATCAATTTGCATACCTTAGCAGCTACATAGACTAGGATGGTAACACCAGAAAGTAAGTTAGAATTAGAATTGCAAAAGCACCATCGATCTTCAAGAATCTTGAGAAGAGTTATAAGCACACAAAAAAACAAGTTAAGACTATTCATTTCACTTGTAATATCGTTCTTTTGGCGAAAAAGCGCTCTCGAGTTCCGTGCGTGGGGAGACAGGCTTTCGCTCCCTTCCCGGACGGCGAGAGTTAAGGTGTTTCGATGCAGAAGCAAGCCAGGTTCGTGATAACGATGTAGTACGGTTTTGTCGACCGATGGTCTCGAAATTGGCCCATCTCTCGCAAAGAGTATCGGGTCTGCAGTATGTAACGTGTGTTGTTTGTGGGTGGCCAGGCTTTCTTTTCCGCTCGTTAGAGCAGAGAGAGCCGCCCCCGCCGGTTAAAGGAAATGAAACGCCGCCGGGGTCGAAAGGGATCCGCTCTGAGCAGAGCGCTGTCTCCCTTGCCCCGCGTCGGTCTGTCGGCAGATATCCGACAAAGGTTCGGTGAAGAAAGCTATCTGGTTGATCCTGCCAGTAGTCATATGCTTGTCTCAAAGATTAAGCCATGCATGTCTAAGTTCACACTGTCTCACGGTGAAACCGCGAATGGCTCATTAAATCCGCTGATGGCGAGATCTTCAGCTGCCGTGCGTGGAGCGGTGCTCTTCCCGGCCAATTAAGAAATTTGCAGATGAGGTTGCCGCGCAGCATCACTGCGGAAAAGGTGGTTGAAAGAATAAAGCGAAGCAAACAGTCAAATCACGGCACCTCTGGTCTGGAGGTCAGCCACGTCCTGAGTGCAGTCATATCGGGTGAAATGCATGAACCAGCTTGTCCCAAAGGTTAAGTCACTACTGGCTTAACTTTTCAAATGCCGCGCGTGGAGTGAAGCTCCTCCCGGTTAAGGAAGTAAATGCGGAAATAAAGGTTGCTGTGCGGCGCCGATGGGAAAAGGTGGTGGAAAGTGAAGTTTAACCTGGTATGTCCAGTAGTATCGCTACGAGAACTATACCACGGCACCTCTGCTCTAGAGGCCGCCTACGTCCGAAATACACCTACACTGGTGAAATATGCCTAAACCGGCACACACCAGGGGTCGAACTAGATGGCTAGACATGTCATGCCACCTCCGCTCTAGAGGTCGGTAACGCCTGATAACCACCCATACTGGTGAATTTTGCCTAAACCGGCTCATACCAGGGGTGAATCTTGAAGGCTATGAATGTCACAGTACCTCTGCCCTAGAGGTCCGTCCCGTCCCAAACACGCCCATACTGGGATAATGCCTAAACCGGCTCAACCCAGGGGTAGAAGTCACTAGTGGCGAGGATTCATCCTCCTGGACAAAAGCTTCATCCTGGGCACAACTAGGAAGGGTAGCGGACACGACTGCAAAATGCTGAAGTCGGAGACACTGGACCAGGGAAGTCTAGATAGGCAACCACCTCTCACCCGGCGGGAATGTCTGCGTATCCTAATCACGCTGAGGTTTTCCGGTGAGAAAGTCCAACCCTGGACTGGATGGGCGACCACCTCTCACCCGGCGGTGATACACGGGTATCTCAAAACACGTCGAGGTTTTCCGGTGAGAAAGTCCAACTCTGACCTGGGTGGGCTAACGCCTCTCACCCAGCGGGGATGCACTGATATTCCAAACACGTCGAGGTCTTCCGGTGAGAAAGTCCAACCCTAGACCAAACTGGTGCAATGAAAACCACGGTGTCACGCAATCCCGCTTCTGAGACCCACCAAGAATACAGGCTAAAGCACTGTGATACTCTGAACCCCTTGTGGTCCTTTCGTGGAACTCGTGTGGTCTATTTTGGACCACACAGGGGACCACGGGACCTAACGAGGACCACATGCGTGAATTCAGTAGGTTCACAGTGCGGTTTTTGGTGGTAGAAGTGAACGAAGAAGAAGAAGAAGAAGAAGACTTGTAATATCCAGCCTCATTTATGCATGCTAAAGCTGGAAAACAACTAAAGAAATAGGCAAGAAATTAGACTCTTTTGAAAACAAATACCTAAGGAAAATACTCGTTACCACGTGAAACGAATTCAAGAACAATGCAGAGATAAGACATATAACTGAACAATAACCAGTCTCATAGGTGATCAGGAAAAGAAGATGGACATATGTTGGTAATGTGATGAAAAGAAACGATTAGAGAATCCCAAAACAAGATATCAGATGGAACACACTAGGCGAAAGAGAAAGAGACAGACCGCATGAAACACTGAAGAGAACATTGTTAAGAGAAGCCAAATTAACAGGCATAACATCCGTTGACGAGGTTGAAAGACTCCCTGAAGAGAGGAACAATTGGCGAACTACTTTGCGAGCCCTATGTGACGTTTAACGGCACGGGAGGGATATAAGATATAAGAATTCTGATTCTATCAGTTACATTGCATATTCTTTGCTTCCATAAACTGCATTTTCCTTACAAACATATGTTTACTCCCTAGCATAGTCTGTTTATACACATTATGTAACATTCTAACCTATTTTTATAAATACCCTAATAGTAAAAAGCGTGACAGAGTATATTATATCATATAACATTGCAGAGGCATCTATACTACATTCTATTGCCTTTAGTTTTAACTGCTTCTATCTGGATGAACTTTCGTACATCGCTTCTCCTAATTAACAGCTAGCATCTCTTTTTAATTTTTATGTGTTTTTTTTTTGCATTCTCATTTGTTGTGAATGACTGAAGTGAATTTGTACTCGTATTTTATCTTGTTTTCATATTTCCTGTTTTCGTATATTTTTATATGAGTAAGATGTAAACGGTTAGGGGTATCCCCTATCAAAGGAGAAGTAAGACGCCTCCTTACCTCCGTCAGTCTACGGGACACCCTTGGGCAAGGTGGAGTACCCGTATAGCCCCCCGATCAGGGTGACGTGAAGCCATGGGAGCAGGTGGTGGATGGAATGGGAGAGCAGCTGACAGATAATGTTGGTTATGGTCACCATTCTATGATGGTAGGCAGATGATCTCAATGTAGGGACAATGGCTACGATCACTGACTAGTACAGTCACTGCCCGGAAGGAAAGCAATGGTAAACTACCTTCTGGAAACATACCAAGAAACCCAAGCAGCAATCATGGAAAGTCAAATAGGAAAAAGATATGGTGGTGAGTCCCCCAGGCCAGATAGATCTAATTTTAACACTGGGGAAGAGTGTGAGGCAGAGGTCGGTACTAGTAATTGTGATGACGGACAAAATCCTGACGGTGTTACCAAGGAAAACCCCTGTATCAAACTAAAAAGAAAGATAAGAGTAGGAACATGGAATGTAAGAAGTATGTATGAGGGAAAATATCAAGTAATAAGTGACGAGATGAAAAGAACGCGGATACACATTTTGGGAATCTGCGAACATCGATGGAAAGGATCAGGACACTTTAAGAGCGAGAATGATAATATATTTATATATTCTGGCGGAGAAGTAGGAGGAAAGAATGGAGTGGCTTTTTATTTGGACAAATCAACATCAAAAGCATTACTAGGTTACAATCCAGTAAGTGATAGAATCCTAACAGTCAGACTTAAGGGCATTCCTAGAAATGTAACAGTCATCCAGGTATATGCACCTACATCAGCAGCAGAAGAAGATGAAGTAGAACATTTTTATAACACACTGCAGACGACAATGGACCAGGTACGGAAAAATGATATTGTATTTATAATGGGTGATTTTAATGCAAAAATTGGTACAGAAAGAGCAGAAGATGAAGGACATGTTGTAGGGAAATTTAGCATAGGACACAGAAATGCGGCAGGTGACAATCTAATGGCGTTTTGTATGGAAAATGAGCTAATGATCGCTAACACACTTTTTAAACAACATCCAAGAAGACTTTACACATGGACATCACCTGATGGGAAAACCAGGAATCAAATAGATTACATTTTAGTGCAGAGAAGGTGGAGGTCCAGCATAACATCAGCAAAAACTTTGCCAGGTGCTTATTGTGACACGGACCATGAGTTATTAATAGCAGACATGAAGATAAAGATAAAAAAGATAGTTATGGGATCAAGACCACTCCGCTTTGACCTTACAAATATACCAGAACAATACGGTATAGAAGTGAAGAACCGTTTCGAAATCCTGATGGCTGTACAGGAAGAGATGACACCAGATGAATTGGCTACGCAGGCCAAAGATATCTTAGTAACAACAGCTAAAGACATGGTTCCAGTAAAGAAAACACAAAAGAATGGATGGATCACAGCAGGTACACTAGAACTGATAAAACAATGTAGAGAAATGAAGACACAGTGGAGAGTGACAAACAACAACAAAGATAAATATAAAACTTTAACAAAAGAAGTACGAAGAAACATAAGAAAAGACAAAAAACAATACATACAAGATTGTTGTGAAAGAATAGAAGAACATCAGAGGTGTGGAAGAGATGGTGAAATGTTTAAAGAAATGAAGACATTGACGAGAAATGTCACACCTAAGCTAAATGTAATTTGTGATGAGATGGGGAATACCCTGACAGAGACAGAGGATATTCTGGAAAGATGGAAGGACTATTGCAAAAGAATGTATGAAACAACCGACTGTGGAAGCAGAAATCAACAGTGTGAATTATTATTGCAGGAGAAAGAACCCGAGCCGACAATGGAAGAAGTTTTATGGGCAATAAAGAGTCTGAAAAATGGTAAATCACCAGGATGTGATGAGATAACCGCTGAATTTATTAAAGCAGGAGGAAAGGAATGTGCAATAATCTATCATGCACTATGTAAAAAGATATGGCATTCAGGTATTTGGCCAAAAGAATGGAAAAGAACTGTATTCATTCCACTGCCAAAAAAGGGTAACTTGAAATTATGCACCAACTACAGAACTGTTGCCCTGATTAGTCATGCCAGTAAAATTCTGTTAAAAATCATAATGGGTAGACTTCGAAAGAAAATAGAAGAAGAAGTCAATATGGTCCAAGCTGGCTTCAGGCAAGGAAGAGGATCAAGAGATCATATATTCAATCTAAGATTAATAATAGAGAAATGCAGGGAGTTTAATGTGAATCTATATTTATCCTTTATAGACTACTCAAAGGCATTTGATTGTGTACAACACCAGAAACTTTGGGAAATAATGGAAAAAATGGGATTTCCAACACAATTGATACAATTAACATCACTGCTGTATTTAGACCAACAAGCAGCAGTAAGAATAAATGGTGAAACAACAAGTTGGTTTGACATAAAACAAGGGGTCCGTCAGGGGTGCATATTGTCACCCTACTTATTTAACTTGTATACTGAAAATATAATGAGGAATGTTAGAGAAGATGTAGACAAAGAATATTACGATGCCATAACAGTTGGAGGTTATGAAATACCAGAGATTAGATATGCTGATGACACAGTATTGCTGTCCACAACACAAGAAGGAATGGAAAAACTGATTATGTCAGTCCGCAAGAACAGCGAAGAGCAGAACCTCTATCTTAATGCAAAGAAAACTAAAGTGATGACAACTGATAAAACAAACAAGGCAACTGAAATATGTATCAATGAGGAAAAACTGGAAGAAGTGGAGAGTTTTGAATATCTTGGATCACTACTAACTAATAATGGAGATACAATGATGGAAATTAAAAGGAGGACATCTATTGCTCTTCAGAAAGTAAAACAAATAAAGAATCTGTGGAGAGGAGCAGACAGAACCACAAAAATAAGATTTTTAAGGGCATGCATCTTTCCCATCGCAACATATGCCTGTGAGACCTGGACACTTAACAAAACAGCTGAGAAGCACATAAATGCCTTTGAATGTAAATGCTACAGAAGAGTTCTCCAAATATCGTGGACACAAAAACGAACAAATATATCTATACTGCAAGAGCTTAATATTGATGAAGGCTGGCTAGTAAAGAGGATTAAAGAGAGAAAACTTAAATATTTTGGCCACATTAAACGTCATGATAATTTAGAGAAGACCATATTGGAGGGATACATAATGGGAAAAAGAAGGAGAGGAAGACCGAAACGAAGATGGCTGCAAGACATCGTTGATGATCTGGAAATGGATGCAGCAGCAGCAGGCCATCTTGCTCACAACCGAGAGGCCTACAGGAGTGCTGTTTGGGAGGCAAAGTTCCGCAAGGGACATGCAAAGTGAATGAATGAAGATGTAAACGGACATGTTAATACTGTGTTGTATGTAATTACTACATATGTTTTTGTTTGAAAGACTTTTAACATTTTCTTATTACATATCTCCTGCAAAAATTGTGTGTACATTTATCTAATTAGTCTTATATATACTAATACTCAAAGACTAGTCGAATCTACAAATAATGCCCACAATAAATGTAACCATATCTAACGTATCCTTACGTTTCCTTCTCTTAAAACACTGAGCTTTATTTCGCTGTTCATTTTATTTCTTGTAAGAAAGAACCGCTATAAAGCCACATGACTTTGATCAGCAATGTAAGAATGTTAAACATCATCCAATATTTCAAAAATACATACCAGTTCAGCTCTTAAGTTTTAAATTGTACAAGA
>CM019702.1:74865970-74890546 GCA_009760885.1 Achatina immaculata
TTTGGTCTAGGGTTGGACTTTCTCACCGGAAGACCTCGACGTGTTTGGAATATCAATGCATCCCCGCTGGGTGAGAGGCGTAAGCCCACCCAGGCCAGAGTTGGACTTTCTCACCGGAAAACCTCGACGTGTTTTGAGATACCCGTGTATCACCGCCGGGTGAGAGGTGGTTGCCCATCCAGTCCAGGGTTGGACTTTCTCACCGGAAAACCTCAGCGTGATTAGGATACGCAGACATCCCCGCCGGGTAAGAGGTGGTTGCCTATCTAGACTTCCCTGGTCAAGTGTCTCCGACTTCAGCCTTTTGCAGTCGTGGCCGCTACCCTTCCTAGTTGTGACCAGGATGGAGCTTTTGTCCAGGAGGACGAATCCTCGCCACTAGTGACTTCTACCCCTGGGTTGAGCCGGTTTAAGCATTTCCCAGTATGGGCGTGTTTGGGACGGGACCGACCTCTGGGGCAGAGGTACTGTGACATTCATAGCCTTCAAGATTCACCCCTGGTATGAGCCGGTTTAGGCAAAATTCACCAGTATGGGTGTTTATCAGGCGTTACCGACCTCTAGAGCGGAGGTGGCATGACATGTCTAGCCATCGAGTTCCACCCCTGGTGTGTGCCGGTTTAGGCATATTTCACCAGTGTAGGTGTATTTCGGACGTAGGCGGCCTCTAGAGCAGAGGCGCCGTGGTATAGCTCTCGTAGCGATACTACTGGACATACCAGGTTAAACTTCACTTTCCACCACCTTTTCCCATCGGCGCCGCACAGCAACCTTTATTTCCGCATTTACTTCCTTAACCGGGAGGAGCTTCACTCCACGCGCGGCATTTGAAGAGTCAAGCCAGCAGTGACTTAACCTCTGGGACAAGCCGATTCATGCATTTCACCCGATATGACTGCACTCAGGACGTGGCCGACCTCCAGACCAGAGGTGCCGTGATTTGACTGTTTGCTTCGATTTATCCTTTCAACCACCTTTTCCGCAGTGATGCTGCGCGGCAACCTCATTTGTAAATTTCTTCATTGGCCGGGAAGAGCACCGCTCCACGCACGGCAGCTGAAGATCTCGCCAACAGCGGACCTCCAGTTCCGAAAACCAACAAAATAGAACCGAGGTCCTATTCCATTATTCCATGCACCATTATTCAGGCAGCTGGGGCCTGCTTTGAACACTCTAATTTTTTCAAAGTAAACGCGCCGGCCACCCGGGACGCTCAGCGAAGAGCACCCGCGGGAGAGAGCCGGCAGACGGTAGGGCAGGAGACAACGGGCAGTGAACCGGCGCGAGCCGGACCGCCCGCCTGCGCCTGAGATCCAACTACGAGCTTTTAAACTGCAACAACTTTAATATACGCTATTGGAGCTGGAATTACCGCGGCTGCTGGCACCAGACTTGCCCTCCAATAGTTCCTCGTTAAAGGGTTTAAAGTGTACTCATTCCAATTACGGGGCCTCGAAAGAATCCCGTATTGTTATTTTTCGTCACTACCTCCCCGTGACGGGAGTGGGTAAGTTGCGCGCCTGCTGCCTTCCTTGGATGTGGTAGCCGTTTCTCATGCTCCCTCTCCGGAATCGAACCCTGATTCCCCGTTACCCGTTACAAACATGGTAGGCATGTCACGTACCATCGACATTTGATAGGGCAGACATTTGAAAGATGCGTCGCCGGCACAGAAGGCCATGCGATCAGCACACAGTTATCCAAAGTCACCAGTTGGGACGCCGCGCCCCGCGAAGGGCAACGACGATTGGTTTTGAACTAATAAAAGCGCTCTTTCCACGAGGGTCGGAGCTTGGTAAGCATGTATTAGCTCTAGAATTGCCACAGTTATCCAAGTAGGATCGTGTCATCTAAGGAACCTCGACTGATTTAATGAGCCATTCGCGGTTTCACCGTGAGACAGTGTGAACTTAGACATGCATGGCTTAATCTTTGAGACAAGCATATGACTACTGGCAAGATCAACCAGATAGCTTTCTTCACCGAACCTTTGTCGGATATCTGCCGACAGACCGACGCGGGGCAAGGGAGACAGCGCTCTGCTCAGAGCGGATCCCTTTCGACCCCGGCCGCGTTTCATTTCCTTTAACCGGCGGGGGCGGCTCTCTCTGCTCTAACGAGCGGAAAAGAAAGCCTGGCCACCCACAAACAACACATGTTACATACTGCAGACCCGATACTCTTTGCGAGAGATGGGCCAATTTCGAGACCATCGGTCGACAAAACCGTACTACATCGTTATCACGAACCTGGCTGGCTAGCCGTTTACATGCTTCGCTCGACGGACAAACCACTTGCTTCTGCATCGAAACACCTTAACTCTCGCCGTCCGGGAAGGGAGCGAAAGCCTGTCTCCCCACGCACGGAACTCGAGAGCGCTTTTTCGCCAAAAGAACGGTCGGCCTGCGCAACAGCAACCGCCCGCGCTGTGCAGGTCGGCGCAGCTCTGCGCGGCTGACAGGGAAATCAGTGATTAAGAGAAAAAAAAAACGTCTTGAGCATTGTTAGGGAAGAAACCCAGCAAAGTAGTTCCTGGATATTCAGCCTCTGAAACAAATGAAGCATTTCAACTGCCAGAGCAGTATATAAGCATAGGAAAACTTTATCCAGAAAATGACAGTACAGCATAGAAAGAAATCACGGTGAGAATTGTAGGAAACATAGAGCCGATGCAAGAGGTGGGGGGAGTAAATTACAGAAATCTTAAATACTCCATTATTACAAGTCAATCTTCCAGCCCTATCAAGAGGTTTGTTTCTCTCCTCAACTCTGAAAAGTATATGAGGGAAGAGAAAAGACGAGGCAAGACTTTATCAGAATAACACATTTGTATATTGCGTGTATAGTGACGTCCGTTGTTTTTAAAGTATTGATTCTCAAACTGGGCTGACCTCTAGTTTAAAATATTACCTCGTATAGTAATGATCTAGGAATATCGTATGTCGAATATAGTATACTTTAGTAACCAGATGAAGCAAGGTTCATATTACTCGTATATACAATCATCTATGCATGCTAGTTCTAGCTGTCTGCGACTGTTTGCTAAATCCACGGTACAGCTTTTTTTTTAGCCATGTATACTCAAATTTGTGACATGTCGAATATTGCGTGAATTGCCAATTACTTCAGTAAGCATGGCGTTAGATGACAACAAAGTTTTGACGAGCGTACATTTCGGCCTTAGAATTTTCAGATAGTGTTATTTCACTATTTATGATATGGTTAATTTCATATTCCGTAGAATGTGGCACACAGAGTTTCAATAATAAGTGGCAACATCCAAAATGTCCTCCAATAAATAAGTCAGTCAGTCATTTGCCTGTCCCTTGTGGAACATTGCCTCCCTAACAGATCTCCTGTAGGCCTCTCGGTTGTAAGCAAGCTGTCTTGCTGCTTATTCACCTATTTACAGATCATCAATGCTGTCTTGAGCCATCTTCGCCTTGGTCTTCCTCTCTTTCTTTTTCCTATTATATACCCTTCCAAGATTCTCTTCTCTAAATTCTCATGACGTTTAATGTCCAAACAGTATTCATTATATTTTCATTCCCCATTATATTTTACATATTTACTGAAAATATTATGACAGTTTACTGAAAATATAATAAATAAGACAGGACTTATATTTTCGCTCCTAAAATTCTACTAAAAAACGATTTGAGTCCTCATTGCTTTTTTTCATTCATTGATAAAAAAGATGGGTGATTTTTCAAGTTGTTAGCTCAGGTAACAATATTTTTTTCTACAAATTTAGTAGCAGTCGAGACAGAACAAAGATATGGTGTAAGATCCACTTAAAGAAAAATATGAACATTGTATAATTTGGGATCTCTACAGAATGTGTTTAAGGCTATGGGCAATGAAGTGATTAAGGCAAAGGCAAAAGTAGTTATACAATACAATATAAAAGCACATATGGAATCAAATCTTGCATTTTACATCATACATCTTTCCCGTGCCATTTGACATAACATAGAGCCTGCATGTAGTTCGCCTAGTTTGTTCTGTCTTCGAAGAGCTTTTCAACCTCATCAAGGGCTTTTATATCTACTAATTTGGGCTCTCTTACGAATGTGCTTTTTATAGTTTGAAATGGTCAACCTCTTTGGCTTCTAAATGTGTACCAATTGATAGCTTGTTTTGAGATTCTCTAAATGTTTCTTCTCATCACGCGACCAATATATGTCGGACTCCTTTGTTTTTGTGATCACCAGTGAGACAAGTTGTTTTTCAGTCATCCGTCTTACCTCTGTGATGTTCTTGAAATACAAAGAAAAATGAAATATACTGCTGGTGCCTCTACACTACTTAATCATCGACATATTAAAGAGTGATGTTGTCAGAATCATCCCTAACCGTCTTTATTTTCCTAGTTCCAGTAAGAGCCAGGTATCGTCTTCTTCTTCTTCTGGTGTGTTCGAGGTTGTTGGTCACTTCAGATCCTGATCCCTGTCGACATGGCCAAGCCAGCAGTCCTATCCAGATCCAGATAGGAGCCCAAAACCTTTGCCCCAAGCTTGTGTCCTCTGTTCTGGCCTGCGTTCTGATCCTTTCTGGGCGAAAAAAAGTATACAACCAGATAACAGGGATGGCCCCGAACTGAAACGAAACAATGACTAGTGCACTAAACGTTTTGCTTTTCAGGAACTCTTAAGTTATCAAGACATTACGTTACATCTGATTTACGCGCTAAGCTTGCTATTAAATTACTTCATATAAATTAAAGTATTACCAGAGCGTAGTTCAGGTATGTCAGTACATGAGGTAAAGTACTTATAATTGTATTGAAAAGCAGGAAACCACATACCAATAAAATGCTTTTCATTTATATTTCTAATTTATTACATCAGTCACTGTTCTGTGCTACGCAAATAAAAAATGCAAAAATAATACTCCAAGGACAACACAAATATTATTGTGCAAGAAAAAAAAGACCATGGAGAACTGAAAGAAGCCCTCTATAACATGGCACAAATCTGTACAAGAGTTGTTGTACAGTGAATAGCATTGTACTGGAATATACAAGGCAACCAGGAGGTTGACGCTTTGGCAAAGAGAAATAGAGAGCTCACCCAGGTTGACACATGCCTGTCAGAAGATGAAGCCAACACCCTGATAATAGCCACATATAAGAGCAAATTGGTAAAGTAGCATCCAGGGCACCAGATGAGTGATGCCTACTACTAGCTCAGCACAGAAGAAAAGTGAAGATCTATAGGCTAGGAACATTCTACTAAAGATTCAGTCACGCGTGTCTGACAGCCTCAAGAACGGTACAGCCGTCGAATGCACCTGTGGTACCGAGAAAATGCCAGCTAGGCACCTGTCACAAGAATGTCCTTCATTTGAAGAACCGAGACGCCACTTCTGGCCCTCACTTGTATCAGTCTATGATAAGCTGTATCTTAACAGTCTAAAACAAACGGCAGAATTCTTCAAAGATAATCCAGTTGATGTTTGAAAGTGTTCGATAAGAAGAAGAAGAAGAGAAATAGTAAGAAGAAGAAGAAAAGAAGGAAGGAAGGAAGAAAGGAAGAAGAAGAAGAAGAAAACATAGGACGACTATTGGAAGAGGGGGAGAGTTTTAAATATCTT
Source organism: Achatina immaculata (assembly GCA_009760885.1). Taxonomy (NCBI): domain Eukaryota; kingdom Metazoa; phylum Mollusca; class Gastropoda; order Stylommatophora; family Achatinidae; genus Lissachatina; species Lissachatina immaculata. The sequence goes on from CM019702.1 coordinate 74,871,566, forward strand.
GGGCCATTACTAAATATTAATGGAGATACAACGAGGAAAATCACAAGCAGGACATCTATCGTTCTTCAGAAAGTAAAAACAACTACATAAGCTGCACAGAGGAATAGACAGAACTAAAGAAAATAAGATTTTTAAGGGCATGCATCTTTCCCACTTTTACGAACACTAACAGAGAGAGCTACTTATGCTTCATTGAATAGACACTAAGGCATTTGACAAGGTGAAACATAATGAAATTATTAAAATACATGAAGACATCAGTATATACGGCAAATATCTGATGTAAAACATCTATACTGGCAGCAAGAAGCAGCAATTCGAGTTGAAAATAGAACTGGAAAATATCAACCTATAAAACAAGGGGTGCGACAAGGATCTGTACTATCTCCAGAGCTTTTTTTCTCTGTACAGCGAAAATATTCTAAGAAAGATCATCACAGAACCAGATATAAAAATTGGACGATACAGTATTAACAACCTTCGGTATGCTGACGACACAGTACTGATAGCTGAGAACCAAAAAGACCTGCTAAATCTCTTGTATAAAGTCGCCAAAGAAAATGAACAGAAAGGCCTTACTTTGAATATCAAAAAGACAAAGACTATGGTTATATCTAAGAAACAGAATCCACCAGTATGCAGTATAAAATTACACGGAACTATTCTAAAGCAGATGCAGAAATTCAAATACGTTGGAGCAGTAATAACTTCAGATGGGAAATGCAGAATAGAAATTAAGATCAGAATAGGCAAAGCAAATACTGCATTTCAGAGAATGAGAAACATATTATTCAGCACATCCTTATCAATGAATGTTAGAAAACGAGTCATACAATGTTATATTGAACCTATCTTGTTATAAAGAACTGAATCATGGACAATAGGCGGGTCTGCACAAAAATCATTGGAAGCAACAGAAATGTTGTTTATTAGAAGAATGTTGCGAATCCACTGGAGAGCATAAACAACTAATGTAGAATGTATGAGAAGAGCTGGAAAGACAAAAATCTTGTCAAAAAGATAAGAGAGAGAAAATATACTTTTATAGGACATGCAATGAAAAGTCCGGGCATTGAAAATATTACATCAATAGGAAAAATAGAGGGAAGAAGATCAAGAGAAATGATACTGTTGAGTCTGACGAGATGGTGTGAGAGGAGATCACCAAATGAGCTGATGGCCTGCACGAAGAATCATATACTCTGGAGAAGTATAAAAGCCAACGCCAGTCGGCATGGAACCTGATGATGATGATGATGATGATGATGATCTTTCCCATCGCAGCATATTCCTGTGAAACCTAAACACTTCATGAAGCTGAGAAACACACAAATGCATTTAAACGTAAATGCTACATAAGAGTTCTTCAGATGTAATGGACACAAAAAGAATATATATTTCCATACTGCAATGACTTAATATTGAAGAAGGCTGGCTAGTAAAGAGGATTAAATAGAGAAAACTTAAATATTTTTGACACATTAAACGCCATGACATTTTAAAGACAGTTTTGAAAGGATACATAATGGGAAAAAGAAAGGGAGGAAGGTCAAGGCGAAGATGGTTGCAAGACATCGTTGATAATCTCAAATGGACACATTATCATCGGGGTATCTTGCTTTTAACCGAAATGTCTACATGATAGCTGTTAGGGAGGCAAAATTCCACAAGGGACATGGAAATTGAAACAAACATTCATCACAACAAGCGTAGATCATGTGATGTAAACATTACTCACACTCTACTTGGATTGTAAGGTAAACATTTGCCACAGTGAAGACTTTTCTCTGTCTCTGTCTTTATTCTGAAGCCGTGTTTTCTGACTGTTACTGGATTAGTAACCCATTGACTCCAGCCATCAACTTCACGGATCCGAATTAGTTAATCACTGTCTCCAACCATTCTTCACTTCCATTTTCTTTCAAATATAAGATTTGCAACACAATGATACTTAAGTCAAGGCAGCCCTGCTCCACACTTGACAAGAGGATTTACTGATGAATTTGATGAAAATGAAGAAAGTGACGACGATAATCCTATCAACAGAAGGTTTGTCCTGCCACATGGCGAGTAAAACTATACTTGAAAAACTACACAACAGATATAAACGCTCTTTTTTTTCGACAGAGACATCATGAAAACAATCAATTACACATATAAAATAAAAGACTCACTGCCGACTCACGTCTCTTACAATTCTCCGTCACCAGTTTCTCAGCGCAAGTGACGTTTAAAGTTAGAGAATCATAACAATTCCCCGTTCTGTAAAACCACAGTTGTGTCCCGTACACTGCTATAACCGTATGCATAAACGATTACGTTATATCAACGTATGATTGCAGAATATATTGCGAAATGTATCTCTGTATTTTCTGCTTACATGTAAATATATAAAAATATTCCTGGAAGAATTGACAGATTCAAGTAGAAGTCCTAAACCACTAAAGACTGTGGCAGGACACAAATATGTTCCATAAACATGAAGCTTCGGTTCAAAAGCTACAGCCAGCAGTAGAGTGCTAAATGTGGCAAAGTAGCAAATACAGAGTGTAGAAATCATTAAAACCACTTTTACAACCTTTTTGTTAGAGCTGGAAATGTCTTTCTGAGATTTTATTAAATGCTCTTCAGACCATTTTGTTCTCAGTCGAAGACTAATAATAATTAGAATTATAATACAAATGATTATTACGATAAAGGAAGGAAATGGCAAAACAAAATTATTGACAAGAAAAGAAATATGTTCCACTATCTCCCGGTCAGCAGTGGCAACAACGCCCAGAATAGTCTTGTTAAGTAGAGGATAGAAACTTATGCCCAAACTGTTGACAGTGTACACTGGGGCTGTACTTGCTATTGGAAATATGACGACACAGAATATGAGGACAGAGAAGCTTTTTGGAGCCTTTGACCTGGATGTATTGAAGAGAATAAGTAATATTTAAACAGAAATTTAATTGTGTTAGACGTCAAGGTTCTTCTGAGTCCTGGAAGGGAATAGTTAAAACAGAATAGCAAGATGCAGAAAAGGTAGCGACGGCATATTGGAGAAACGATGTTAGGCTTACATTCCCAAAACCTTCAGCACATAAAAGAATGATGTGGTCAGTGTCTCGCCTGGGCGTATTTATGGCCCCAAGTTTCTCTAGTACCAATTTATAGAAGCTGGGTCGACCCTGTGGCCTTTATTCTTTTGGTGTGGATCAGAACAAATCCCTCTGCTGAGAATGAACCCCGTACCACCGGATTAGTAAACCGACCGCACGGTGTGTTCTTTCACAAGGATTTTATTCTCACTGGTCCATTCAGTGTTGGAGTATGCTGAAACGTTCATACCATGTTCCATTTTCGGGTCTTAGAGTCCGCCGTAATAAACCTCTCCACTTTTTCAATCAAATCACAGTATTTTTATCCATATCTACAAGGGTGTCACCATAATCCAATTTTCAAGCCAGCAAGTTGAATCAAAGCAAGTTCTAAAACGAGTCATCATAATCTTTCCAGAATGTACAAAAGAGCCATCATAGTTTACTCTGCTATCGACGTGATATTTTCGCATGAAAATATCAATGTATCAGTTCACTGATTAGAAAGCAATAATAACATGGCTGAAGGAAAAATGCTAATGATATGGTCTTGAAAGTGGAAAGAATACGTAGGGAATGAAATGATAAAAAACACATTTTTAAAAGTAGAAATAAAAAAACGACATGATTGATAACTTAAAAGTATAAAAGATTACATGGTGCGAAATACAATTGTCCATGCTGATCAGTCATGTCAGTCGTAGATGGTCAGTTATTTTACTGACACCTTCATGAGCTGCTGTCACTTCTGTAATGTGGCGGAGGCGTATGATACAGTGGAGGTAACGGTTCACTGTGTTGTATTGGTTTCAGTCGTGTTGAGTTGGCATTCTTCTTCCAGGTGTGGCCAGGTTATCGGGGGAAGCATGTTGTGGTATTGTTTATGGATTATATTTCTGAAGTTCTATGCATATGTTGTTATATTTGTGTTTGAATGTTCCTACGGTAATCTCTACCTGAGCCCCTACCTTATGTACTGTTAGTTTGATGTACGTTTTATGTACAATGTTGACCACAGGCGTAAATTCAGTAGGACCACAGTGCGGTTTTGGTGGTAGAAGCGAATGAAGAAGAAGAAGAATAATGTGCAATGTTGTGCAGTAATCTATATATCTGTTTCCCTGCCGACTGGAGTTGGCCATCAAGCTTTTCCACATTCCCTGGTCTAGGAATGTGTAGACTGAGACAGGCGTGAAAGCTTCATATAGTTATTTGTGGAGATAGGATTTAATTCCCGACTTGAAGAATGTCAGGTGGTTGACTCTGATAAATAAACACCGACATTCGTTCCTAACCTGCAACATGAAGATATATATGTGGTGTATTCTTTTACGAGTAGTTTCAGAGAGAGATACTGCTTACTTGCAGCAGCTTGGAGTGGTTCAACTGGTCAGCAAGGGATTGTAAGGGGACGACATGATACTGTGCGAATTAAACAATTGTTGTTGGAACTGATACGGCTAATATCCCACAACCAGCCTCTTCAGCCACTTTGTATGCACCTTGGGGAAATTTACAGCTCTCCTGTAGGCTTCTGGGCTGTGTGCAAGATGCCCTGCTGCTGATCCATCCATTCGCAGTAAATCAACAATGTCTTGCTTCTATCTTCGTCTTGGTCTTTTTCTCTTTATTTTCGCCATTACTTACCCTTCCAAGACTCGCTTCTCTAACATATCATTTCATTTAATATGTCCCAAACATTTAAGATTTCTCTGTTTAATCTTCTTTACAACCCAGCCTTCTTAAATAGCATGTTTGTGTAGTATGGATATATATTTTGTTCTGTCTATGTTTGAAGAAATCTTCTGTAGCATTTACATTTAAAGGCAGTTATGTGTTTCTCAACAGTTTACTTAAGTGTCCAGGTTTCACAGGCATATGTTGCAATGGGAAAGATGCATGCTCTTCAAAATCTTATTTTTGTAACCTCTGTCTCTTCCTCCCGCGGCTTCTTTAGTTGGTTTATTTTCTGAACAGCGATAGGTAGCAGCCACCTGCAGTATAGTAATATGACATGAGCAGTGGTTTTGAATACAGTATTACACGCTACTGGAGACTCCGTCTAAGAATGTTATAATATGTATTACTTCAGTATTACAGGAATTCCGATAGAGTGATGTTCTGAGATATATCACTGTACTGGATGAGAGTAAATCCAATGTGTAAACAATTTTTGTGACTTGTGCAAATAGTGAGTTATTTGTTTACAAAAAAAAACCCATGCCACTTTATGTGTTAGTATAAACATATATATTTCTTAATTTTGTGTAGACGTTTACAAATCATTACACTAGTTAATAGACACAATTTAGACACACAAGCCTCTACATCTTAAAAACAAGTAACGATGCAATCTAACACAACGTACCTAGGAAGCTTACGTTGATGGCAAAGCACATGATGTTAATGATGTTCATCACAACTCCAAAGGAAACAACAGCTTTACACAGAACTCCAACAATAATCCATGCTAGTATATCCACTGTTCTAAATTTATAATAGGGCATTATAAGAAAATGCTCCATATTTGGAATATTTTTGTTACCATCATTTTATTATCTTTGCAACCTAAGTTGATACCTGTGTAGGCATATGATAATGGAAGTAAAATGTTTGCTTTAATTTCTTCGGAAGATTAAAATGACTTATGATGTATCCCCTTTAAATACGACATTATATCAACATATTTATGTGGACAATGTCTGAAGAAATTCTAAGTGCCATGATGCTGGGCCCAGCGATCATTGCTCTCCACAATTCCCTGCCTTTTGTCTTTATTATGAGATCCGCCTTTGACTTTCTTCCTAGCCACACCTAGCCCATCCAGTAACATTTCTCTCTGTCTTCCTCTGTCTCTTCTTTTCTCAATTTTCCAGTTTCTTCTCAAGAAATGTCCTATAAATCTAGCTTTTCTGCCTCTGTTCTTTGCTATACTTTGACTTTTAAATCCAACCTCTCTTAAAACTTCTTAACTTTCTTCGCTTTCCATTGTAACTTCAACATCCTTCATGTACCACATTTCCATGACCTAATGACATAATGAGAAACATAGAGAACTTGAATATTCATTGGCGGGTACAACCTTAACACCATAACATATGCAGACGACACAGTTCTGATTGTTAAAAGTGAAGAGGCTCTTCTGGACATAGTGGTTCGTGAAAGTAAAAATAAAGATGTCAGGCTGAATAAAGAGAAGACAGTGTGATGGTCATCTCAAAGAAAAGAATACCACCAAAATGTAACACTACAATCAATGGCACACATCTGAAACAAGTTGATAGGCTCAAGTACGTAGGAAAGATAATAACAACTGATGGGAAATGCCACAATGAAATAAAAAAAAAAACAGACTCGCTCAGGCCATATCAGCAATCCAGAAAATGAGAAACATCTTGTGCAACAGATCCATATCAACGAAAACAGGATTCCGATTATTTAAATGTTACATCGAGCTAATTCTGTTTTATAGATGTGAAGTATGATCTATGAATTAAAAGAGTACAGCGAGAAATGGAGGCCATGGAAATGTGGTTTATAAGACGAAGGTCCTATGGGTAGACAATAAAACCAATGAAGAAGTCGTAAGAGAGGCTGAAGTTAAAAATCAAATTATAGCAAAGAACAGAGGCAGACAAGCGAGATTTATAGGGCATTTCCTGAGAAGAGGAAACATGGAACACATTGTGGCAACTGGAAAAAAAAACGAGAGACGAAGAGCCAGAGGAAGACAGAGAGAGAAGTTACTGGATAGATTGTCAGTGTGGGTAGGAAGAAAGTCACATTTGGATCTAATAATCAACGCAAAAGGCGGAGAACTGTGGAGAGAAATGGACGCCTAAGCCACGCGGCATGCCATTTAGAACTTAGAAAATAAACTCTGTCGTTTTGTCCAGACATGCGTTTGTTTAAACTTTAATACCTCTCTGAAGCTGATCAGCCATACCGCAGAAGTCTGAATAAAAACGTTAAAGATATGTGAAAGCCGGCAACCAGTTTTGTACTAGATACTGGAAGGACCAATTAATGTGAAAAAAATTAAATATGCTGGTCTTTTCACTTATTCTTTCAGATAACTTAGATTAGGCGCCCACATGCAACCATTACTCTGTACCATCTCCTACAATGTTTCTGTAATCATTTCGACGACTATAACCACACAGACAAGTCTGGTCTTCTAGTAACAGCCGATAAACAATGATATTCTGATGATACTCTCATAACATTATGATGATATTACGATACCAACAATTGCCTTTAATTCCAACTTCTTCTATGCAAAATAAACGTTACCACGGCAGTTATGTCTTTACATTTCGTTTTTGAAAACAAAGAGTTCTATTTTGATGTTTTATGGTTACTCTTTGAAAAAAAGAACTTCCATAAAGCCACGTGACTTTGTTCACTAGCGTAAGAAGGTTAGACATGGTTAAATAAATCAGTAAACTACACCAGAGAAGTTCGTACATTTTAAACATATTGAATTGAATAAAGTTGACCATACGTTTCTAAACAGGTTATTAAACGTATTGTAATTTGTGTATTTGAAATATCACCACATTTATAATTATATAATTATATAATTAAATACAGTTTCTTAAATTTTGTTTCCTGTAACCATATTATTGAATCAACATCAGCTTTCTTTTATTAATAAGAAAAGAATCATCTATAGAGATGTGGACACATGTCGTAGTATTTTCTACATACACGAGACATAAGTGGAATTAGTACATGAGTAAATTGATTAACAGAGTGAGAACTCTATGTGAGACGGTTAAACGGTAACTTAACTTGAAGGACTTGGGCAAAAACCCTGAAAGAAACGAGCAAAGTGATAAATGTGGGGAAAATTATTGTTTACATAACACTCAGGATTAGAACAGAAATAGGAGGTTCTCGTTGTGTGTGGTTAGAATGTCTTTTTTTTTTTTGAGAGTAGAATTTCTTGTTTTGTGAGGATGGATTTTTCAGTATTTATTTCAGTCAGGTTTTTGAGTAGTCTTGGAGAGTTGTGTAGAAGAATGTAGGGACAGTTGTAGACTTAGTACAAATGTTGGTAGAAGATGAGATTTGATAGGTTAAACTTTGAAGATTTATGCCAGAACTCTAGATCAGAGACTTCTGTGTGATTTGGCCTTAGTCCAGTCTGTGGTAGTTCATGATGGTAATATCTGTAAAGGTTATGTCATCTTGCAGATTCGTTCTTGTAAGTAGGTGCTTTTTCTCCGTAACAGATTTTCTTCCTACATGGAATTGAATAATTCAAGAAGGGAATCTTTGTTGTTTTTGTTTTCCAGCCTGACGAACTACATACTAATCATCATCTGATCACCCTTCATTTTGGTCCATTAGTAAATGGTGTATTAAATGTTATTCTAATAGTAGACTTTGTTGAGTCGTTCTCTGGAGTGTTAAATGTTGGTGGCATTAATTGACTGCAGGTTCCAATTGTAGTATATTGTAATATATGGTGTTCTGCTGCATAGTTGTTAGGTGTCTTGTTGACTTGCTGTGTGTATAATGTAGTAAAAGATTTTGTAAATTGTCTCAACATAGAAACATCTGTGCAAAAGCAGCAAGACGAGAAATTAAAATGTATAGGCAGCAGAGATAGGCACATTAATTTTATAACTCTCTTATTAGTTTGCTTGTTGTCAGCGGAATATATATCTGCAATTCCAGTTTGTTCTTCAGGGGGCATTCTGCCTTTCAAATTTAGGTCATTCTGCATTTCCCATCTCTTTACAGAGCTGGTGAAGGAAGAACGACAACTCATGTTACTGTCTAAATCTTACATAGTGTGTGTTTTGCCTAATCTGGAATAATATAGACGTCAACATCATACACCAGACTTTCCTCTATGACATCATACCCCAGAATTTCCTCTATAACATCATAACCCAGACTTTCCTCTATGACATCACACCCCAGACATTCCTCTATGACATCATACCCCAGACTTTCCTCAATGACATCATACCACAGACATTCCTCTATGACATCATACCCCAGACTTTCCTCTGTGACATCATAACATTGTCGGTTCTTACACTAAATTATTTTTCAATAAACATATGGCAATTACAAATACAGCATAATACATAGACTGCATAATGAAAACATGCCCGAAAAACCAGTTTACCCCTTCCTTCGTACACTGTGTGCTAATAATGCATACATCTGGAGCATTAAATAGGTACACATTACATTGACATGCAGTAGAAATCAACCAATCAGAAATTGATGACACGACATTTTTAATCTCACTATACGCCACAACAACACATACAACTTACAATAATATGACAAGATGTGTGTCATCATAACGGATAAAGAATTGGATGAACAAGATCAGTGCAATGCAATATACTTCAAGCAATCATCGATAATAGAAAGATATTTTGATGAATTATGTCAATGGAAAACAAGGTTATTAAGCATGGTATGGTACGATAATGATTTCTCATACATCGTTATTGACAACCTGAAGGTCGTGGGGTCTCGGGCTTTCTTGGCTCTACAGATAACCTACACAACAATACAATGTGCAATGCCACTTATTCTACGCAGCTACCGCTACCATAGCACATATGTATATAACTTCGTTGCTGCAGCACAAGATCAACCTACATGAAAGCATAATAATGAATCAAACATATTGCCCATCCAGTATGCCTATAAATCACACTGTAATCATACACATAATTTCCATATCGATACGTAAAAACAGAAACCTACATCACAGCTTACTGCACACCCACATAATCTACATCACATAGGGTGGGCATGGGTCTAGAATTTACGAAACACTCAGAATAATTTAAGCACAACTAAGCGCAACATCGCCCGGCCATTTCCTCTATCTACACTTCCTCTGCATGCCAGCCAATGTTTTCATATATATATCGGGGATGGTTGGGACATGTCCTCCAAATGACTGACAACTCACTACCAAAAATAACACTAAGATTGACACCACAGGGGAACATAAGCAATGGCAGAAGAAGAGAAGCATGGAGAAGAACAACAGAGAGGATGTTGAGCAATAGAAGGCTCACCTGGGCAAGAGCAGAAAAAAGACAAAAGATAGGAATTTGTGGAAAACCCTTGAGAAACCCTCATGTGCCTTGGGAACTTAAGGTTCAGACAAATATATATATATATATATATATATATATATATATATACATCTTTTACACGAGGCACACATCAATCATAACATACATAGAGCACCTGGTAAACAGTCCTCACATTCTGTTTATATCATAAGGTAAACATGTTTCACAATATGCACACACGATTAGGTTATATCAACGCGTGATTGCAGAATATATTACGAAATGTATCTCTGTATTTTGCACTTACATTGAAATATATAAAAATATTCATAGAAGAATTGACGGATTCAAATAAAAGTCCTAAACCACCAAAAACTGTGGCCAGACTGAAATATTTTCCATGAACATTAAGCTCCTGTTCAAAAGCCAGAGCTAACATTAGAACGTTAATTGGTACAAAGCAACAAATATAGAGTGTAGAGATCATTAAAACCACTTCTACCACCTTCTTGTTAGACTGGGAAATGTCCTTCTTTGATGTTTAGGAATTTACTAACACCATTAACTTTTTTTCAAAGTGCCAAGATATGTATATAGCAAAGAGAATATACCTCATTCCATAAACATCATATGGTATAAATAGACTCTTCTGTATATATTCAGATACCATTAACTAGTATGTTTCACTAAAATTATCTTGTGTCAAAATGTGTACATCATACGCGTATAAACAGTTTTAGCTTAGATTTGGTAACAACAGGAAAGTAAGATGTAACTATTTTCAAACAAAAATCAAACGTTTAGTAGCGAATAAATACTTAATTTATAACAAAAGTATCATTAAATGTGTTCAGAAGTATAACGATGTGTATGTTATAACGAGATTATAACTCATTCTATATACGTCATAGGCTATAGTTATGAACTTCTGTTTATGTACTGATAATATTGAGTTGTAATTTACACTAATACTGGTTTGTAATTGTCAATTTGTGAACATCATACGCTTATAAACAATTTTAGTTTATATTTCGCAATTCCACATGAGAGTAACCTGTAACTATTTTCAGATAGAAATCACAAGTCTTGTAACGAATAAATACTTTTTTTTTAATAAACTCCACACTGCGTAAAAAATGCAACTTGTACATCATTAAACTCAGTTAATCTATGTTTAAAATGACAATATGGTACATTATCGATATCGTTGAATATTTTAAGAACCCATTCATTTTTTCGTCAAATATCGTTTGCTATACGGGTCATAGTATTAAAAAAGTTGAAAGAAAATATGTGTTTCATTAGTGTTACTATAACTCATATCTGTACGAAATAAAGGAAAGGGAAATATTTCTGCATGGGATATTTATGTCTCAGAAAAGATCTATTTTACCAAGATTCTCTGCTATTTTCTATACGTTCAGATTGGAAATCCATTAATCGTTTTACCTTCGTTAATAAAATATCCGCCGGTGTATACTACGGTCTGTTTTGCTATATCTCTCCCGTGAGTGAGAAATGTTTAGAATTAAAGCATTATTTTATGTTTAGAATAGACACCGATAATTTCATCAGTTTTTATTATCGTCTGATCGTTAATGTACATGATGTGCCGTGGGAACGCTCTAGGCATTTCAGTTATCTACTCTCCCTTTCTATGTGTATGTGTGTGTTTGTGTCTTTCTGTCTTTTCTTATCTTATATCTTATATCCTTAACGTGGCGTTCAACGTCACATATGGCTCGCAAAGTAGTTCGATAGTTTCCCCTATCTTCAGCGAGCCTTTCAACCTCATGAAGGGAATTTTATGCCTATTAATTTGGCCTCTCTTAACAATGTCCTGTTTAGAGTTTCACGCGATCTGCTTCTTTTTATTTGTCCTGTTGTGTTCCACTTGATATTTTGTTTTGGGATTATCTGACTGTTTCTTCTCATCACGTGCCCATCATATGTTCATCTCCTTTTCCAAATCACCCATGAGACTGAGTGTTGTTCAGTCATCTATCTTATCTCTGCATTGTTCTTGATTTCGTTCTTGATTAATAGTCTTGATGTATTTACTGGTAAATTTTTGTTATTAATGACTAGCATTTAAACTGCCTTAGAATAAAGATGGCAATACAAGATCATAAAAGACGACTTAGTGAAGGGAAATAAAAAGAGAAACATAACAAATTATATGAGCATTTGACACGTAGTAAACGGTAACGAATGTGAACAAATATATTTTTTTAAATTACATATTTGTAATCTTCGAAGTGATTGAATAAGAAAGAACATGGCAAGATGTCGAAATGATCATTGAATACACCACAGCCGTAAAGTCCCTAAAGCAATATCTTCTACGAAGTGTAAAGAGCTCTACCGTTTATATGCCTTGTTCTATAAACTGTGGAGAGCTCAACTGTTTGTATGCCTTGTACTACGAATTGTGGAGAACTCAACCGTATGTATTACTTGTTCTACGGGCAATGGAGAGTTCAACCATTTGTATGCTTTGTTCAACGAACAGTGGAGAGCTCAACCGTTTATATTCCCTGTTCAAAGAACAGTGGAGAGCTCAGCTATATTCATGGTGTGTTCTACGAGCTGTGGAGGGCTCAAATGTTTGTATGCTGTGTTCTACGAGCTATGAAGAGTTCAACCGTTTGTATTCCTTGTTCTAAGAACAGTGGAGAGCTCAACTGTATGCATGCCGTGTTCTACGAGCTGTGGAGAGGTACACCGTTTGTATGTTGTATTCTACGAACAGTAGTGAGCTTTTGTTTTTGTGAGTATTTCTCTGCAACGGCATGGGAGCGGACCACGATCTCGACATAGTCGACCTTCCGGGAAGAAAACAAACAACTTGGTAAAACGTGAAGACAGTCGCACAAGGGCGACAAATCCCGTCGTCAATATAAAACAAAACGATTACCTCTCTTATTCTGGAACACTGCACATAATCATCTAGTTATAGAAGTATTCGATAGGGTATACAAATATAAACTGTGAAACATCTTACAGCATTATGGAATTACTACACATCTGAATATTGGAAACAATCAGTATTCAGTTAGAACAAGTACAGAACACTCCGATGCGCTCATCATGAAATCTTTAGTCAGGCATGGATGTGGACTGTATTCCTTACTATTCATATCTTACATTTAAAGAGTCTGTAAAGAAGCCAAAGGGAATAAGAAAAATTCCATCAGGAAAATGCCCATATATTGCCATTAACTCAAAAACCCATTGGAAAAAATATCGTATAAACGGACAGAAATCAATGGACAGAATGGACTTGACACAAATCAAACTCAGTGAGGGAAAATAAACGGACAACGTTTTACTGACGATCAAGGACTTAACCACGACCTACAGCAGACCATGGGAAACATGCGAAAAAAGCACAACAAGGGAAATCAGTCTTCTTCTTCTTCTTCTTCTTCGTTCACTTCTACCACCAAAAACCGCACCGTGAACCTACTGAATTCACGCATGTGGTCCTCGTTAGGTCCCGTGGTCCCCTGTGTGGTCCAAAATAGACCACACGAGGTCCACGAAAGGACCACAAGGGGTTCAGAGTATCACAGTGCTTTAGCCTGTATTCTTGGTGGGTCTCGGAAGCGGGATTGCGTGACACCGTGGTTTTCATTGCACCAGTTTGGTCTAGGGTTGGACTTTCTCACCGGAAGACCTCGACGTGTTTGGAATATCAATGCATCCCCGCTGGGTGAGAGGCGTAAGCCCACCCAGGCCAGAGTTGGACTTTCTCACCGGAAAACCTCGACGTGTTTTGAGATACCCGTGTATCACCGCCGGGTGAGAGGTGGTTGCCCATCCAGTCCAGGGTTGGACTTTCTCACCGGAAAACCTCAGCGTGATTAGGATACGCAGACATCCCCGCCGGGTAAGAGGTGGTTGCCTATCTAGACTTCCCTGGTCAAGTGTCTCCGACTTCAGCCTTTTGCAGTCGTGGCCGCTACCCTTCCTAGTTGTGACCAGGATGGAGCTTTTGTCCAGGAGGACGAATCCTCGCCACTAGTGACTTCTACCCCTGGGTTGAGCCGGTTTAAGCATTTCCCAGTATGGGCGTGTTTGGGACGGGACCGACCTCTGGGGCAGAGGTACTGTGACATTCATAGCCTTCAAGATTCACCCTGGTATGAGCCGGTTTAGGCAAAATTCACCAGTATGGGTGTTTATCAGGCGTTACCGACCTCTAGAGCGGAGGTGGCATGACATGTCTAGCCATCGAGTTCCACCCCTGGTGTGTGCCGGTTTAGGCATATTTCACCAGTGTAGGTGTATTTCGGACGTAGGCGGCCTCTAGAGCAGAGGCGCCGTGGTATAGCTCTCGTAGCGATACTACTGGACATACCAGGTTAAACTTCACTTTCCACCACCTTTTCCCATCGGCGCCGCACAGCAACCTTTATTTCCGCATTTACTTCCTTAACCGGGAGGAGCTTCACTCCACGCGCGGCATTTGAAGAGTCAAGCCAGCAGTGACTTAACCTCTGGGACAAGCCGATTCATGCATTTCACCCGATATGACTGCACTCAGGACGTGGCCGACCTCCAGACCAGAGGTGCCGTGATTTGACTGTTTGCTTCGATTTATCCTTTCAACCACCTTTTCCGCAGTGATGCTGCGCGGCAACCTCATTTGTAAATTTCTTCATTGGCCGGGAAGAGCACCGCTCCACGCACGGCAGCTGAAGATCTCGCCAACAGCGGACCTCCAGTTCCGAAAACCAACAAAATAGAACCGAGGTCCTATTCCATTATTCCATGCACCATTATTCAGGCAGCTGGGGCCTGCTTTGAACACTCTAATTTTTTCAAAGTAAACGCGCCGGCCACCCGGGACGCTCAGCGAAGAGCACCCGCGGGAGAGAGCCGGCAGACGGTAGGGCAGGAGACAACGGGCAGTGAACCGGCGCGAGCCGGACCGCCCGCCTGCGCCTGAGATCCAACTACGAGCTTTTAAACTGCAACAACTTTAATATACGCTATTGGAGCTGGAATTACGCGGCGGCTGGCACCAGACTTGCCCTCCAATAGTTCCTCGTTAAAGGGTTTAAAGTGTACTCATTCCAATTACGGGCCTCGAAAGAATCCCGTATTGTTATTTTTCGTCACTACCCCCCGTGACGGGAGTGGGTAAGTTGCGCGCCTGCTGCCTTCCTTGGATGTGGTAGCCGTTTCTCATGCTCCCTCTCCGGAATCGAACCCTGATTCCCCGTTACCCGTTACAAACATGGTAGGCATGTCACGTACCATCGACATTTGATAGGGCAGACATTTGAAAGATGCGTCGCCGGCACGAAGGCCATGCGATCAGCACACAGTTATCCAAAGTCACCAGTTGGGACGCCGCGCCCCGCGAAGGGCAACGACGATTGGTTTTGAACTAATAAAGCGCTCTTTCCACGAGGGTCGGAGCTTGGTAAGCATGTATTAGCTCTAGAATTGCCACAGTTATCCAAGTAGGATCGTGTCATCTAAGGAACCTCGACTGATTTAATGAGCCATTCGCGGTTTCACCGTGAGACAGTGTGAACTTAGACATGCATGGCTTAATCTTTGAGACAAGCATATGACTACTGGCAAGATCAACCAGATAGCTTTCTTCACCGAACCTTTGTCGGATATCTGCCGACAGACCGACGCGGGGCAAGGGAGACAGCGCTCTGCTCAGAGCGGATCCTTTCGACCCCGGCCGCGTTTCATTTCCTTTAACCGGCGGGGGCGGCTCTCTCTGCTCTAACGAGCGGAAAAGAAAGCCTGGCCACCCACAAACAACACATGTTACATACTGCAGACCCGATACTCTTTGCGAGAGATGGGCCAATTTCGAGACCATCGGTCGACAAAACCGTACTACATCGTTATCACGAACCTGGCTGGCTAGCCGTTTACATGCTTCGCTCGACGGACAAACCACTTGCTTCTGCATCGAAACACCTTAACTCTCGCCGTCCGGGAAGGGAGCGAAAGCCTGTCTCCCCACGCACGGAACTCGAGAGCGCTTTTTCGCCAAAAGAACGGTCGGCCTGCGCAACAGCAACCGCCCGCGCTGTGCAGGTCGGCGCAGCTCTGCGCGGCTGACAGGGAAATCAGTGATTAAGAGAAAAAAAAACGTCTTGAGCATTGTTAGGGAAGAAACCCAGCAAAGTAGTTCCTGGATATTCAGCCTCTGAAACAAATGAAGCATTTCAACTGCCAGAGCAGTTATAAGCATAGGAAAACTTTATCCAGAAAATGACAGTACAGCATAGAAAGAAATCACGGTGAGAATTGTAGGAAACATAGAGCCGATGCAAGAGGTGGGGGGAGTAAATTACAGAAATCTTAAATACTCCATTATTACAAGTCAATCTTCCAGCCCTATCAAGAGGTTTGTTTTCTCCTCAACTCTGAAAAGTATATGAGGGAAGAGAAAAGACGAGGCAAGACTTTATCAGAATAACACATTTGTATATTGCGTGTATAGTGAGTCCGTTGTTTTTAAAGTATTGATTCCAAACTGGGCTGACCTCTAGTTTAAAATATTACCTCGTATAGTAATGATCTAGGAATATCGTAGTCGAATATAGTATACTTTAGTAACCAGATGAAGCAAGGTTCATATTATCGTATATACAATCATCTATGCATGCTAGTTCTAGCTGTCTGCGACTGTTTGCTAAATCCACGGTACAGCTTTTTTTTTAGCCATGTATACTCAAATTGTGACATGTCGAATATTGCGTGAATTGCCAATTACTTCAGTAAGCATGGCGTTAGATGACAACAAAGTTTTGACGAGCGTACATTTCGGCCTTAGAATTTTCAGATAGTGTTATTTCACTATTTATGATATGGTTAATTTCATATTCCGTAGAATGTGGCACACAGAGTTTCAATAATAAGTGGCAACATCCAAAATGTCCTCCAATAAATAAGTCAGTCAGTCATTTGCCTGTCCCTTGTGGAACATTGCCTCCCTAACAGATCTCCTGTAGGCCTCTCGGTTGTAAGCAAGCTGTCTTGCTGCTTATTCACCTATTTACAGATCATCAATGCTGTCTTGAGCCATCTTCGCCTTGGTCTTCCTCTCTTTCTTTTTCCTATTATATACCCTTCCAAGATTCTCTTCTCAAATTCTCATGACGTTTAATGTCCAAACAGTATTCATTATATTTTCATTCCCCATTATATTTACATATTTACTGAAAATATTATGACAGTTTACTGAAAATATAATAAATAAGACAGGACTTATATTTTCGCTCCTAAAATTCTACTAAAAAACGATTTGAGTCCTCATTGCTTTTTTCATTCATTGATAAAAAAGATGGGTGATTTTTCAAGTGTTAGCTCAGGTAACAATATTTTTTTCTACAAATTTAGTAGCAGTCGAGACAGAACAAAGATATGGTGTAAGATCCACTTAAAGAAAAATATGAACATTGTATAATTTGGGATCTCTACAGAATGTGTTTAAGGCTATGGGCAATGAAGTGATTAAGGCAAAGGCAAAAGTAGTTATACAATACAAATAAAAGCACATATGGAATCAAATCTTGCATTTTACATCATACATCTTTCCCGTGCCATTTGACATAACTAGAGCCTGCATGTAGTTCGCCTAGTTTGTTCTGTCTTCGAAGAGCTTTTCAACCTCATCAAGGGCTTTTATATTACTAATTTGGGCTCTCTTACGAATGTGCTTTTTATAGTTTGAAATGGTCAACCCTTTGGCTTCTAAATGTGTACCAATTGATAGCTTGTTTTGAGATTCTCTAAAGTTTCTTCTCATCACGCGACCATATATGTCGGACTCCTTTGTTTTTGTGATCACCAGTGAGACAAGTTGTTTTTCAGTCATCCGTCTTACCTCTGTGATGTTCTTGAAATACAAAGAAAAATGAAATATACTGCTGGTGCCTCTACACTACTTAATCATCGACATATTAAAGAGTGATGTTGTCAGAATCATCCCTAACCGTCTTATTTCCTAGTTCCAGTAAGAGCCAGGTATCGTCTTCTTCTTTCTGGTGTGTTCGAGGTTGTTGGTCACTTCAGATCCTGATCCCTGTCGACATGGCCAAGCCAGCAGTCCTATCCAGATCCAGATAGGAGCCCAAAACCTTTGCCCCAAGCTTGTGTCCTCTGTTCTGGCCTGCGTTCTGATCCTTTCTGGGCGAAAAAAAGTATAAACCAGATAACAGGGATGGCCCCGAACTGAAACGAAACAATGACTAGTGCACTAAACGTTTTGCTTTCAGGAACTCTTAAGTTATCAAGACATTACGTTACATCTGATTTACGCGCTAAGCTTGCTATAAATTACTTCATAAATTAAAGTATTACCAGAGCGTAGTTCAGGTATGTCAGTACATGAGGTAAAGTACTTATAATTGTTGAAAAGCAGGAAACCACATACCAATAAAATGCTTTTCATTTATATTTCTAATTTATTACATCAGTCACTGTTCTGTGCTACGCAAATAAAAAATGCAAAAATAATACTCCAAGGACAACACAAATATTATTGTGCAAGAAAAAAAAGACCATGGAGAACTGAAAGAAGCCCTCTATAACATGGCACAAATCTGTACAAGAGTTGTTGTACAGTGAATAGCATTGTACTGGAATATACAAGCAACCAGGAGGTTGACGCTTTGGCAAAGAGAAATAGAGAGCTCACCCAGGTTGACACATGCCTGTCAGAAGATGAAGCCAACACCCTGATAATAGCCACATATAAGAGCAAATTGGTAAAGTAGCATCCAGGGCACCAGATGAGTGATGCCTACTACTAGCTCAGCACAGAAGAAAGTGAAGATCTATAGGCTAGGAAC
>CM019702.1:74890646-74901895 GCA_009760885.1 Achatina immaculata
TATATATATATATATTATATATATATATATATATATATTACTCTACGAAATTAAAACAGCTTTCTCTAATAATCGTTCAGTTGCTTCAACTTCCTTTGTCTACATGTAATGAAGCGAGTCGTACGTGGTAGGCACTTTGGAGAAACAACTCTGAGATTGTTCCTGTAGTTGATGTTTAGTGGATCTGTAGTACAGTTTGTCCATATTCGTAAACTCTCCATCCGGCCGTTGCTACTAGTTGGTCAGCAGTGTCTTTCCTTCGACTACGGCATGGCAATGACAGCATATTCATGTGATGCACGATTTCTTAATTATTTCTAACCATTCATTTCTTATGGCTTTGTGTTCCACTTTCCTCAGCAAGCTGTAGGAATCTCTAATGATGATAATGATGGTAATGAATGTAATGATGGTGATGATGATGGTGATGATGGTAATGAATGCAATGATGATGATGATGATGGTAATGAATGTAATGATGGTGATGATGATGGTGATGATGATGATGATGGTAATGAATGTAATGATGGTGATGATGATGGTGATAATGGTAATGAATGTAATGATGATGATGATGATGGTGATGATGGTAATGATGGTGATGCTGGTAATATATGTAACGTTGGTGACGATGATAATGATGGTGACAATGGTAATGATGACGATGATGATGGGAATGATGATGATGATGGGAATGATGATGATGATAGGAATGATGATGATGATGGAAATGATGATGATGATGGGAATGATGGTAATTCTGGTGATGCAGTATTTTTTTCTGGGCCACCACTCATTTCATAGCTTGTTGATGGCATTTGTTTACATCCGCATTCTTGAACATGTGTCTGTATATGACTCATGATTGGTCATGTGTTTTATATGACTCATGATTGGTCATGTGTTTGTATATGACTCATGTTTGGTCATGTGTTTGTATATGCCTCATGCTTGATCATGTGTCTGTATATGACTCATGATTGGTCATGTGGTTTTATATGACTCATGATTAGTCATGTGTTTGTATATGACTCATGCTTTATCATGTATTTGTATATGACTCATGATTGATCATGTGTTTGTATACTCATTCTTGACCATGTGTATATATGACTCATAGTTGATCAAGTGTTTGTATATGACTCATGCTTAATCATGTATGTGTATATGGCTCATGATTGATCATGTATGTGTATATTACTCATTCTTGACCATGTGTGTATATGACTCATGGTTGATCATGTATGTGTATATGACTCATGATTGATCATGTGTTTGTATATGACCCGGCCATTACTTTGAATGTTTACCCCTTAAATATGCTGCAAAAACCTATCCCCCTTTTTAGCGCCTGCTCGCTGATCAGTCAGTATCGGTCATAATATCATGAGGAGTGTTTTTTTTATAAGTCCTTTTATTCCATTGTGTGTGTTTCTCTCCACCCATTTTCAGTTCGTCTTTTAAGGGTTGTGGAATTTATGTTTAACATACATTCGTAGTTTCGTTTAGCCAACACTATCGGGGATTGGTAGATACCGGATAATTGAAGTTTCTGGGTGCTTGAGAGTTACTAGTAAGAATAGGCCTAATACCACGTACCATTTTGACAAGGGTATGTAACCCGTGATATAAATCTAAATAATGGTGTAAAGTTAGGTCTATGATTGTTTTCTGTGTCAAAGTTCGTGATTTCCATGTTGTTGTTGCACGTTGAAAGTAACGTTTGTGTACTGTCTGAGACTAAAGTTTAAGCTCAGGAGAAAAAAATGTTCTGACTGATGAGCGAGAAGGTGGTGGAGTGCGGTCTGTGTTAGAAATGTAGTAGTGCTAAGTAAGTGATAAAGTTCTTAACCAGCTTGAATTCTTATGGCGCTGTTCTTGTAACTTGGCTAGACAGCAGCCCGAAATTATGTGTATTATATTATGCAAAATACGATTTTCAAGGCCATACGTTTTTCCCATTGCAACATATGTCTGTGAGACCTGGACACTTAACAAAACAGCTGAAAAACACATAAATGCCTTTGAATGTAAATGCTACAGAAGAGTTCTGTAATATATCATGAACACAACAAAGAATAAATATATCCATACTACAAGAACTTAATACTGAAGAAGGCTGGCGAGAAGAATGTATTTGAAGGTTACATAATGGGAACAACAAAGAGAGGAAGACCAAGGCGAATATTGCTGCAAGACATTGTTGGTAATCTGCAAATGGATGCATCAGCAGCAGGTCATCTTGCTTACAACAGTGAGGCCTACAGGAGATCTGTTACGGAGGTAAAGTTCCTCAAGGGACATGCAAATAACTGAGTGATTGAGTATGCATGTCTCGGAGAAATCAGTTCTATATATTTTCGTCGTCAGCCATCACCATCATCATCACGTTCACTCAATAAATCCAAAGTGAGCGCCAAGCTAATGCAATCTTGGTAGATCTATCCAATGTGCCAGTTCGTGATCGTCCTGTCTCGCCTGTAAAGTGTAATATCATTACAGGGAGTGTTTGGTCCTCTTCTGTCTATGCATCAGTAATTGCACTCATCACAACAGACGACCAGCAGCATATAAGCAGAAGCAATACAATATAAGTCAACTAGAAGATTACAGCACTGATTTATTTTCTGTGATCTGTTATACGGACAGAAACTCCTTCAGAGGTTCCTCGTGGCTGGCACTGTCTCTAGGCTGGTAGGGTGAAGCACTTGTCTAGTCACTTGTTTAGTTTGGTCATTGGATTATATCACTGGATTATATCACTGGATTATATCACTGGATTATGTATTCTTTAGTGCCTTTCGATGACTGTTCTCATAGGTGTTATTCTATCTTAACAGGTTTAGCTACCGCATTCGACATCGACATTGTGTAGAAGCAGCGTATATTGAGTTTTGCTACAACAGTCTGCATTCTCTACGTGCATTTATTTTCTTGTACAGTATTTCGTGTCACAGGTGGCGGATGGTGAAAGTCCTCCAGATATGGAGGATCGCTGTGAATAATGAGGTATCTAAATAAGCAGGCGCGGACCAACTGGAGGTAGACACAGAGAGCGAGGTGGGGGTAGTAGGTGGCTCTACTACTCCTATAAAGTGGCTCAGGTGCTCAGTAAAGGGAATACCAGGCGGGTAAGAGGCGCCTTAAAACCTCTCGCTCCTGCTGCCTTGCGGGTAGGACAGGGAGTCCAAAGGCGAGAGGAGAGTCCGTACACAAACCGACAGAAGGCAACGGGAAACCACTGTTGTAGCTCCCAAGAACAGTTATGCTTATTCAATGTTGCGAATCCCCTGTACAGCAAAAATAACTAATGAAGAATGTATGAGAAGAGCTGGAGAGACAAAAAAAAACTTGTAAAAACGATAAGAAAGAAACAATGTACTTTCATAGGACATGCAACGAGAAGAGGGGGCAAGGAAAATATTATAACAACAGGAAAAATAGCAGGAAGAAGATCAAGAGGAAGTCCAAGAGAAATGATACTGGACAGTCTGACGGGATGGTGTGAGAGGAGATCACCAACTGAGCTGATAGCTTTCATAAGGATCGTGTACTCTGGAGAAGCATAATAGCCAACGCCAGTCGGCAGAGCACTTGATGATGATGATGATGATTTCGTGTTCGTCCCAAGAAAAGGTTCTCAAGTTTTGGAGAAACGGGCATTCTGTCTGGTCGTGCTTGTAACAGCCACGACATTATCGACTGGAATTGTGGCACATGTGATTATCGATTAGTCATACGCTGCATTGATGTCATCTCCCTGTATCCTGAGTCTACCCGCTTCAGAGAGGGTGGAGGAGAATGCACGACTCTCTTGTTACCTGGCAGCCTCCTGATGGCTGGAGAAACCTTGCTGAAGTTTACCTGCACTGAGGGGGGTGGGGAGGTTAGACTGCCTTTCTTATTGTACTGGATGCCTGTTTAATTGTTGATCCTGAGTTGCTATCAGTATCGAGATGGGGCCAATCCCTGGCTCTCTACTTACCCTGATTGAGAGGGGGCCAATCCTGGGCTCTCTACTTACTCTGATTGAGAGGGGGCCAATCCCTGGCTCTCTACTTACTCTGACTGAGAGGGGGCCAATCCTGGGCTCTCTACTTACTCTGATTGAGAGGGGGCCAATCCTGGGCTCTCTACTTACTCTGATTGAGAGGGGGCCAATCCTGAGCTCTCTACTTACTCTGATTGAGAGGGGGCCAATCATGGGCTCTCTACTTACTCTGATTGAGAGTGGGCCAATCACTGGCTCTCTTTCTGGCTTCCTGGAAAGGAAGGGGAGGGGCAATCTCTTGCTCTTTGATCTGTTGTTGCTGGACTGCAGTATCCGGAACCTGCCTCTGGCTTTAGCTGTACGGGAGAGGGCCAGTTGCTTGGTTCTTTCAGGAATGGATGCCTTTTCGCTGTCGCTATCCTGTGCGCTTTCGGCCCCGTCTGGGTGGAACAGTCTGCACCTCGAACTTCCTGTTTCAGCCACCTGCCCATGGTTGAACGGTGGCTATCCAGCTAAGGTCGAGGCTGTACTAGCTAGCTTGTTTACCATGGCAAGCTCATCGCTCGTTTTTCGTCTGAGCTAAGCTGGACTATCTAGAAGGAATGTCGTCACCTTTAGTGCTTTGACAGTGCTAACATTTATATGAAGAATTATTCAGGAAGAGATATCATCACGTTCTGCGGTTTGACTGTGACAGTAGCATACGAACATTTTCGATTTAATAAACATGACTAATTTGTGGTGCTTTGGTAGTTTTTCTTCGTACATTTTGGAGTAGTGTGTAGTTAATTTAGACAATTTGTTATTTTGATTATTTAATAAACTGAGTATAGGTTATATAGCCCTATTGTGACAAGATCCAGACCTAGGGCTTGTCCCTAGCAGTACGGGTTTACTGGAATAAGACATACAATACGGGAAAAATGGATCTTGTGTTCCAACAAAGTGACATGGGTACCTGTATGTACTGCTTCTTAGGCAAATGCATGTCCTAGATATGTTCTGTATTGCTGGTTCTAATGTTTGGGGAGAAAAGCCCTCCAGTCTAGTTGTGTTAGGGGATATATATATATATATATATATATATATATATATATATAATATATATATATATATATATATATAAAACAAGATATCAAGTGGAACACAACAGGCCGAAGAAAAAGGGGCAGACCGCGTGAAACTCTGAAGAGGACATTATTAAGAGAGGCCAAGTTAACAGGCATAAAATCCTTTGATGAGGTTGAAAGACTCGCCGAAGACAGGAAAAATTGGCGAACTACTTTGCGAGCCCTATGTGACGTTTAACGGCACGGTAAGGATATAAGATATAAGATAAGATTTATCTTTATTGTTAACATCAATGCTTACTACTTTTGTAGTCACGAATCAGACGCTATTACCTCGGAATGAATTATGATGGAGATTGCACATATATATGGCATACCTCATGTTGGGTACCTAACTTGGCACATGACGAGCTCACATGTGACCGAGGTTATGGTATGTTTCCCACGTGGTTTTCTGTAGACCTACGTATTTCATTTTGGGCCCGTACAGTTGATACGTGGCATGTCCTTTGGAAGGACGGCGAATAGACTGTTTACCTATATTCCTATTTTGCTCATGTTGCGATTAGTCAAATGTGACAGATATAGATGGATGACAAGATGTATCTTAAAGTACAGCTCATTGAGGTGAGGTACCCAACTGCGCGTATAATCGCAAATGAATGAAACCGCACACGATTGGAGAAGATTTTATCATGCCAACCGCTGTTGAGATTTGTGACTTACTGTTCAGCTCAGAAAACGCTACAAAACTGAAAAGCATTCACATCTCGACCGATACTATCCGCAGAAGAATATCTGAAATGCCCGAAGACATTGTTGCGCAGCTAGCTGAACAATTACAATCTACGAAGTTTAATATTCAGTTAGATGAGTCAACTAACATCGCCAGCGAGTCACAGCTTCTTCTTGTTTATGCCCGATATAGTTGGCAAACTAGTATGCAAGAAAATTTCTTTTCTGCAAGTCACTGCCATCAAGAACGACGGCAGATGAAATATTTCGTGTTTTAAATGCGTTTTTCACAACTTGTGGACTGTATTGGACGAGCTGCACCGGTGTTTGCACAGACGGTGCTGTCACAATGACTGGCTGTAACAGCGGTGTTGTAACTTTCATAAAAAAATTGTCACCCGGGATTGTAGGCACCCATTGCATGATCCATCGTGAGGTACTCGTTTCAAAGAAGTTGAATGATCCTCTGGAATCTGTACTCGAAGACTGTGTTCGGATTTTAAACTTCATCAAAACTAGAACAGTGAACAGTCCATTATTTGCTCAGCTTTGTATTGAGTCATATATAGAACACACGCATCTCCTATTGCGTTCGGCTGTGCGTTGGCTGTTAAGAGGGTGTTTGAACTTCGTTTAAAATTGTTGCAGTTTTTGACAGAACATAATCTCGACTTGGCAGGTAAGGCCGCTGATGTTGAGTGGCTTGCAATGATGGCATACTTTGCAGACATTTTTAGCATTTTGACCAGTTTAAACATATCACCGCAGGGTAAAGATGCCAGTATACTCAAGACATACTACAATGTTGCAGTCTTTCAGAAGAAACTACTAATTTGGCCCACGCGACTCGAAAACAACTCACAAGACATATTTCACTTGTTATGTGAATTTATAAAATACAGTGAAGTTAATGGCGAGATTCTGGAAGGGTTCACTGGTGTAATAAAAGTGCACCTGACATCTCTTGCTGAATATTTTGACAAATACCTCACGCCCGAAGACATTACAGCGTACTAAGGGATTCTTAATACTTTTCAGTGTGCATTCTCTGAATTAACCGGTCGTGCACAAGAAAAATTAGCGAAACGTCTAGCGATCGCACAATACAAATCAAAATTAACAACCCCGCTGTAAATACCTCTTCCTTTTGGAGGACTGTTTTGCTGGAATATCCGTTTCTTGTCAGTCTTTGCGAAGACAGTTCTTCTACCTTTTTTCAGTAACTTATTAATGCGAAGTTTCATTTTCTGCATTGACTGCTGTGAAAACCAAATATCGATCAAGAATGAAAGAGGAAGATGATCTTCGAGTGTGTTTATCACAAATTCCAGCCAAAATAGACATGCTATCCAACGGGAAACATTGCCATCTTTAAGGTTTGTGTGTCAGAATGTTGTAGCGATAGGTCGTGATTGTTCAATTCTAGTAGGAATGTAGTTATTTTTTTTAGTTCAGTATGTAAGGTAGTTGGATTGTCCTTGTTAGGACAAAAATTTGTTGTAATGGATGTAATGTTCTTTTATTGGAAAAAGGTCCTAGTAGCATGTAGATTGTGTGTTGATTGTCCCGTTATGGACACGTTTTGAATGTCTGACTTAGTCCCATGGCGATGTTAGTCGCCCGGACATATTTATTCTACTCATTGTACTATTCTCATTACGTTTTACACTTCACATCATTGCAACACACATCTAACAAATAGGTTTTCATCATTAAACATTTTTCTGAACTGAGTCTGATGAATCCTGTGATGTTTGGATTCATGTTAAGTGTTAACTGTGGTGTAGAGTTGTTGATTTACATTGTAACTGGTCATGTCGTGTATTGATGAGTAATTGAATCAGTGTTATCTGGGTTGTCCTGTTACAGAGTGTATATCATTGTAACATATGTTGGGTGTATCTGAGCCTAGTGCTCATGTAAGAGAAACTGTAATAATACACATTACACGGAGGAAAGAAATCTTGTAAAAATGTTACCGTGTCACATTTTAATAGTGGTACACGGACTCTGTTTTAGTAGTACTGTGTTACGGCTTTAAGCAGTGCCGAGAAAGGAAAAGATTTGAAAACTACTTTACTAACTTATCACATGGTGTTGCTGTAAGCTTGGTACTTGTTGTTAAACCAAGCAGCAGACTGTTACATTATTATACACTACGTGACTCAAGAAAAAACTAGGTTCGCCAAATTTACAATAACACAGAGTGTCACAATACTTTCCACACACATACACGACTAGACTCACATTTAAACTCATGAAGGAAACAAGAGTTCACGTTACAATACAAATTCATCATTTATTGAATGAATAGAATGTTGAATGAACTATGTAGATGAGGCAAAACAAAGAGCTGCCAACATGGCTGGGTGATCACAAAAAGTACACTGTACTCTCCGGGCATGAGGCAAATGTCATGCGGAAGGAAATAATAACCAACATTAGAGTAGTTACAACTGAAGACACAACTTACAATTCTAATAAACTCCAAAAATCATCCACAATACCACACATCCTGAAAAAGGTGAGAACCACTCGAACACTTTCAGTGTAATCAATAAGAAAATTAATTGACTACATTCTTGTTAACAAAAATTTGTCATACAAGACAATTACTATAGTAACGAATCTAAGGCATACTTGGAAAACTTCTATTCAACGGCGACTTCTAAAAAAATACTCTAACACATGACTCTCTAACTTTCCTCATAATTATAATCATAACCATCATACTAATGATTCCCTCAATTCAGCTCTGAGTTCTTTTATATAACAGGCATAACTGCCATCCTTCCAGAACTATCTCTCCGTGAAATTCACATTCACGCAAAATATATTTGTTATGACCTTCACTTTAGCACGAGATTCCTAAGTCCGTGAGAGTTCACACAACATGACTCATGCTATGAATTGTTGTACCCTAAACATCATGAAATCACCTGTTTACAGACCTTTAGACTAATCTATGAAAAATAACATAAATTTAGGTAGCTATAAAAACAATTTCCAGAGAAAGTTCAATAAAATTCATCACAATCTCGGAATGTCACCATCCAAAAATGACCCTCAGTGAAAAACTAACCGGACGTTCCAAATTTAACTTTCATAAAACATGTCAGGATAAAGTTCATAATTTCCCGTGGTTTTTCCATTCAACTCGAAGTGCTTCAGACCTGCCTACAACAATATTCAAGCAGTCAAAAATACTGGATTTATCATGGATTGTATCCCTTAGATAGAAAAAAAGGTTTTTATTGACAATAACAAAATATCTAAGGATCTTTTAAAGATAATGAAATAAGTGCAGTATTCAAGGATACTGTCACAGGCTGAAAGTTTTAACACTGAATGCATAAGAAGAAAATTGATATAGTCCCTGTGTGTTCAGTGGTTTTCTTAGTTGTCTATTGTGTGAACAAATGAGAACAATGAACCCATTTCTGATTATGCAATGATGAAGGTTTTGTCAGAAAATTAATAACATCGCTCTGTGAGATTCTCTGACCGCTTTAAACTTCATTAGCTACTAAATATTAGCACGTCTGAATGAATCAGCAAAGGTGAAGATTACTAGCCTTTCGCCATATTATATCAGTAGTTAATGGAGTTAGAACAATGAACGCATCATATAAAATAAAAGACACGTCGAAAAATGCTGTAAATAAATGTATAAATCATATTTAATTTTAAACAGAACATACAGTTTGTCACACACAAATCCAGCCCCTCAAATGAAAAGACGCGAACAGTGAAAACATATTGGAAAATACTTTGTGGCACACACATGAATCTTTCTTTATTTTTAATGGTTATGTCCCGTGATTTATGTTACTTGTCAATGGAGTCGGTCAGTTTTACATGCTTTGACCTGCACAGTCTTCAATCCTCAATCATTCTCATGAAAGCACCAAGCATCGTATGATAATGTGTGGGAAACTATCAGTTTACCGGATCTTTGAAGCCGTGCTTCACGAAGCAGACAATGTTTATGATGTTCGTCACAATGCCATGCCAAAAACGTCGGCTACTTGACAGAGTGTGGTAAAGAATACCCAACTCAAGATGAGGGTAGTCTCATCGTCCATCTCTAACTGTCTAATAAAGACGAAAAGATACAGATGTGCTAAGCTGCAGATGATCAGTTTGTTAATGTGTATTATATGATTTTATTTTCTGCCAACATAATAGATGACCAAAGACAACATATGGCGAAAGAAAACAGTGTCGGACTAATATAGATATTTGTGTTCCATTCCGTCTTTTCTGTAAGTTATGAAAACAGTTACAACCAATACACGTGAGAATGCATGTTGATAAAACTGCTAACTTCCCTAGAAGTGATTTATGTAAATACTTCTTGTTTATGATACTGTCAGTCGGTATGTTGACCACATCATCCTCATGATATGATTTTAACCAGGATTTGTTAAAGTGACTCACTTTTTAGATTTCATCATGTCATACTTAATCACCATTTTATTATTAATTTTTTAACATTCTCTGTGTAGGTAAACTCAGAACATTTCTGGCTAAATTAATGCATAATCTGACTAATCATAAAACGTCAACAAAGTAACGAATCTGTTCTAAATCCATCCACTTCACCCCAGGTAAAAAATGTGTGTTATTTTGGTGGGACGTATCTGGTGGGGATGGAGAGGTGAGTACATTAAACAATTATTCCTTGCATTATGTTATCCCCATACCTGGCTTAGTTTTCTTGAGGCTGTCTCACCTTATAGTACTGTATTTTGTTGGCACTTTCTGGCCTGTGTTCTCCGCGACAAAGTACTTATTTAACATGGAGAACATCCCTCGCACTTCATTAGTGCTTTTACTCTTATCAGATTAATACAGCATAAACCTGAGAGTCAGTGGATACGAATTAGCATCACAACACATCATATTTATCTTGAAAAGAACGACACATTTCATTATAGATCACGAATAATCAGTCAATTCATTGTCTTCTTCTTCTTCTTCTTCTTCAGCTTTCCGAGCCGTTAAGTCTCAGTGCTACAGATAAAGTTCGTCTCCATTCCTCTCTATTCCTAATCTTCTCTCTCCAGTTTGTGACATCGGTTTCTTTTATGTCCTCTTCTATGTTATATTTCCTGGAGTACTCTTTGGTCTTGTTTCCCTCATCTCTTATGCACACATAATTTTCGTTTGGATGTTCTCTTTCATTCTTTCTACATGGCCCAACCAGCGTAGTCTGTTCAGTTTCAAGACATTTATAATTCGTTGGATTTAAATAAGCTGTTCAGTTCAGTGTTATTTCTTGTTCTCCAATCTATACTGTTGGTATCCGTTATGGGCCCAAAGATTCTTCTCAGAATCTTGTCCTAATCTGTGAACAATCAATAAATTCATGTATCTATTAGTACTTGACTTTGACTTTTCCGATCCCCGGTTTACGAGTTTTCACTCTTTTCCCTTGTGTCAGATAATGA